>JAZHYW010026126.1:0-19352 GCA_037355805.1 Ixodes ricinus | reverse complement strand
GACCAGGCGAATTTCTTCGGTCGTGCACCAAACCCCTAGCTGTGTTTGGAAATGTTTGTTTGTCCTTTGTCCACCTTTGTTTCCTTTCTCCAGTGATTATTATCGTTATTCTTGTCCAGCTCGCTTGCACCTTTGTATTAATTGCATTATCATCATAACGTGAAAACGCAGGCCGTTTACCCTTGATGGTGTTACATTGGTAGCAGCTAATAAAACCCGTTTCCTCTACTTACTTCTAACTTCTGGTTAGCTCAGTTGGTAGAGAACTCCCCTGGAAATGGAGAGGTCAATCGTTCAAAACCAGGACCAGGCGAATTTCTTCGGTCATGCACCAAACCCCTAGTTGTCTTTGGAAATGTTTGTTTGTCCTTTGTCCACCTTTGTTTCCTTTCTCCAGTGATTATTATCGTTATTCTTGTCCAGCTCGCTTGCACCTTTGTATTAATTGCATTATCATCATAACGTGAAAACGCAGGCCGTTTACCCTTGATGGTGTTACATTGGTAGCAGCTAATAAAACCCGTTTCCTCTACTTACTTCTAACTTCTGGTTAGCTCAGTTGGTAGAGAACTCCCCTGGAAATGGAGAGGTCAATCGTTCAAAACCAGGACCAGGCGAATTTCTTCGGTCATGCACCAAACCCCTAGCTGTCTTTGGAAATGTTTGTTTGTCCTTTGTCCACCTTTGTTTCCTTTCTCCAGTGATTATTATCGTTATTCTTGTCCAGCTCGCTTGCACCTTTGTATTAATTGCATTATCATCATAACGTGAAAACGCAGGCCGTTTACCCTTGATGGTGTTACATTGGTAGCAGCTAATAAAACCCGTTTCCTCTACTTACTTCTAACTTCTGGTTAGCTCAGTTGGTAGAGAACTCCCTGGAAATGGAGAGGTCAATCGTTCAATACCAGGACCAGGCGAATTTCTTCGGTCATGCACCAAACCCCTAGTTGTCTTTGGAAATGTTTGTTTGTCCTTTGTCCACCTTTGTTTCCTTTCTCCAGTGATTATTATCGTTATTCTTGTCCAGCTCGCTTGCACCTTTGTATTAATTGCATTATCATCATAACGTGAAAACGCAGGCCGTTTACCCTTGATGGTGTTACATTGGTAGCAGCTAATAAAACCCGTTTCCTCTACTTACTTCTAACTTCTGGTTAGCTCAGTTGGTAGAGAACTCCCCTGGAAATGGAGAGGTCAATCGTTCAATACCAGGACCAGGCGAATTTCTTCGGTCATGCACCAAACCCCTAGTTGTCTTTGGAAATGTTTGTTTGTCCTTTGTCCACCTTTGTTTCCTTTCTCCAGTGATTATTATCGTTATTCTTGTCCAGCTCGCTTGCACCTTTGTATTAATTGCATTATCATCATAACGTGAAAACGCAGGCCGTTTACCCTTGATGGTGTTACATTGGTAGCAGCTAATAAAACCCGTTTCCTCTACTTACTTCTAACTTCTGGTTAGCTCAGTTGGTAGAGAACTCCCTGGAAATGGAGAGGTCAATCGTTCAATACCAGGACCAGGCGAATTTCTTCGGTCATGCACCAAACCCCTAGTTGTCTTTGGAAATGTTTGTTTGTCCTTTGTCCACCTTTGTTTCCTTTCTCCAGTGATTATTATCGTTATTCTTGTCCAGCTCGCTTGCACCTTTGTATTAATTGCATTATCATCATAACGTGAAAACGCAGGCCGTTTACCCTTGATGGTGTTACATTGGTAGCAGCTAATAAAACCCGTTTCCTCTACTTACTTCTAACTTCTGGTTAGCTCAGTTGGTAGAGAACTCCCCTGGAAATGGAGAGGTCAATCGTTCAAAACCAGGACCAGGCGAATTTCTTCGGTCGTGCACCAAACCCCTAGCTGTGTTTGGAAATGTTTGTTTGTCCTTTGTCCACCTTTGTTTCCTTTCTCCAGTGATTATTATCGTTATTCTTGTCCAGCTCGCTTGCACCTTTGTATTAATTGCATTATCATCATAACGTGAAAACGCAGGCCGTTTACCCTTGATGGTGTTACATTGGTAGCAGCTAATAAAACCCGTTTCCTCTACTTACTTCTAACTTCTGGTTAGCTCAGTTGGTAGAGAACTCCCTGGAAATGGAGAGGTCAATCGTTCAAAACCAGGACCAGGCGAATTTCTTCGGTCGTGCACCAAACCCCTAGCTGTGTTTGGAAATGTTTGTTTGTCCTTTGTCCACCTTTGTTTCCTTTCTCCAGTGATTATTATCGTTATTCTTGTCCAGCTCGCTTGCACCTTTGTATTAATTGCATTATCATCATAACGTGAAAACGCAGGCCGTTTACCCTTGATGGTGTTACATTGGTAGCAGCTAATAAAACCCGTTTCCTCTACTTACTTCTAACTTCTGGTTAGCTCAGTTGGTAGAGAACTCCCCTGGAAATGGAGAGGTCAATCGTTCAATACCAGGACCAGGCGAATTTCTTCGGTCATGCACCAAACCCCTAGTTGTCTTTGGAAATGTTTGTTTGTCCTTTGTCCACCTTTGTTTCCTTTCTCCAGTGATTATTATCGTTATTCTTGTCCAGCTCGCTTGCACCTTTGTATTAATTGCATTATCATCATAACGTGAAAACGCAGGCCGTTTACCCTTGATGGTGTTACATTGGTAGCAGCTAATAAAACCCGTTTCCTCTACTTACTTCTAACTTCTGGTTAGCTCAGTTGGTAGAGAACTCCCTGGAAATGGAGAGGTCAATCGTTCAATACCAGGACCAGGCGAATTTCTTCGGTCATGCACCAAACCCCTAGTTGTCTTTGGAAATGTTTGTTTGTCCTTTGTCCACCTTTGTTTCCTTTCTCCAGTGATTATTATCGTTATTCTTGTCCAGCTCGCTTGCACCTTTGTATTAATTGCATTATCATCATAACGTGAAAACGCAGGCCGTTTACCCTTGATGGTGTTACATTGGTAGCAGCTAATAAAACCCGTTTCCTCTACTTACTTCTAACTTCTGGTTAGCTCAGTTGGTAGAGAACTCCCCTGGAAATGGAGAGGTCAATCGTTCAATACCAGGACCAGGCGAATTTCTTCGGTCGTGCACCAAACCCCTAGCTGTGTTTGGAAATGTTTGTTTGTCCTTTGTCCACCTTTGTTTCCTTTCTCCAGTGATTATTATCGTTATTCTTGTCCAGCTCGCTTGCACCTTTGTATTAATTGCATTATCATCATAACGTGAAAACGCAGGCCGTTTACCCTTGATGGTGTTACATTGGTAGCAGCTAATAAAACCCGTTTCCTCTACTTACTTCTAACTTCTGGTTAGCTCAGTTGGTAGAGAACTCCCCTGGAAATGGAGAGGTCAATCGTTCAAAACCAGGACCAGGCGAATTTCTTCGGTCGTGCACCAAACCCCTAGCTGTGTTTGGAAATGTTTGTTTGTCCTTTGTCCACCTTTGTTTCCTTTCTCCAGTGATTATTATCGTTATTCTTGTCCAGCTCGCTTGCACCTTTGTATTAATTGCATTATCATCATAACGTGAAAACGCAGGCCGTTTACCCTTGATGGTGTTACATTGGTAGCAGCTAATAAAACCCGTTTCCTCTACTTACTTCTAACTTCTGGTTAGCTCAGTTGGTAGAGAACTCCCTGGAAATGGAGAGGTCAATCGTTCAATACCAGGACCAGGCGAATTTCTTCGGTCATGCACCAAACCCCTAGTTGTCTTTGGAAATGTTTGTTTGTCCTTTGTCCACCTTTGTTTCCTTTCTCCAGTGATTATTATCGTTATTCTTGTCCAGCTCGCTTGCACCTTTGTATTAATTGCATTATCATCATAACGTGAAAACGCAGGCCGTTTACCCTTGATGGTGTTACATTGGTAGCAGCTAATAAAACCCGTTTCCTCTACTTACTTCTAACTTCTGGTTAGCTCAGTTGGTAGAGAACTCCCCTGGAAATGGAGAGGTCAATCGTTCAATACCAGGACCAGGCGAATTTCTTCGGTCATGCACCAAACCCCTAGCTGTCTTTGGAAATGTTTGTTTGTCCTTTGTCCACCTTTGTTTCCTTTCTCCAGTGATTATTATCGTTATTCTTGTCCAGCTCGCTTGCACCTTTGTATTAATTGCATTATCATCATAACGTGAAAACGCAGGCCGTTTACCCTTGATGGTGTTACATTGGTAGCAGCTAATAAAACCCGTTTCCTCTACTTACTTCTAACTTCTGGTTAGCTCAGTTGGTAGAGAACTCCCCTGGAAATGGAGAGGTCAATCGTTCAATACCAGGACCAGGCGAATTTCTTCGGTCATGCACCAAACCCCTAGCTGTGTTTGGAAATGTTTGTTTGTCCTTTGTCCACCTTTGTTTCCTTTCTCCAGTGATTATTATCGTTATTCTTGTCCAGCTCGCTTGCACCTTTGTATTAATTGCATTATCATCATAACGTGAAAACGCAGGCCGTTTACCCTTGATGGTGTTACATTGGTAGCAGCTAATAAAACCCGTTTCCTCTACTTACTTCTAACTTCTGGTTAGCTCAGTTGGTAGAGAACTCCCCTGGAAATGGAGAGGTCAATCGTTCAAAACCAGGACCAGGCGAATTTCTTCGGTCGTGCACCAAACCCCTAGCTGTGTTTGGAAATGTTTGTTTGTCCTTTGTCCACCTTTGTTTCCTTTCTCCAGTGATTATTATCGTTATTCTTGTCCAGCTCGCTTGCACCTTTGTATTAATTGCATTATCATCATAACGTGAAAACGCAGGCCGTTTACCCTTGATGGTGTTACATTGGTAGCAGCTAATAAAACCCGTTTCCTCTACTTACTTCTAACTTCTGGTTAGCTCAGTTGGTAGAGAACTCCCTGGAAATGGAGAGGTCAATCGTTCAAAACCAGGACCAGGCGAATTTCTTCGGTCATGCACCAAACCCCTAGCTGTGTTTGGAAATGTTTGTTTGTCCTTTGTCCACCTTTGTTTCCTTTCTCCAGTGATTATTATCGTTATTCTTGTCCAGCTCGCTTGCACCTTTGTATTAATTGCATTATCATCATAACGTGAAAACGCAGGCCGTTTACCCTTGATGGTGTTACATTGGTAGCAGCTAATAAAACCCGTTTCCTCTACTTACTTCTAACTTCTGGTTAGCTCAGTTGGTAGAGAACTCCCCTGGAAATGGAGAGGTCAATCGTTCAATACCAGGACCAGGCGAATTTCTTCGGTCATGCACCAAACCCCTAGCTGTCTTTGGAAATGTTTGTTTGTCCTTTGTCCACCTTTGTTTCCTTTCTCCAGTGATTATTATCGTTATTCTTGTCCAGCTCGCTTGCACCTTTGTATTAATTGCATTATCATCATAACGTGAAAACGCAGGCCGTTTACCCTTGATGGTGTTACATTGGTAGCAGCTAATAAAACCCGTTTCCTCTACTTACTTCTAACTTCTGGTTAGCTCAGTTGGTAGAGAACTCCCCTGGAAATGGAGAGGTCAATCGTTCAATACCAGGACCAGGCGAATTTCTTCGGTCATGCACCAAACCCCTAGCTGTCTTTGGAAATGTTTGTTTGTCCTTTGTCCACCTTTGTTTCCTTTCTCCAGTGATTATTATCGTTATTCTTGTCCAGCTCGCTTGCACCTTTGTATTAATTGCATTATCATCATAACGTGAAAACGCAGGCCGTTTACCCTTGATGGTGTTACATTGGTAGCAGCTAATAAAACCCGTTTCCTCTACTTACTTCTAACTTCTGGTTAGCTCAGTTGGTAGAGAACTCCCCTGGAAATGGAGAGGTCAATCGTTCAAAACCAGGACCAGGCGAATTTCTTCGGTCGTGCACCAAACCCCTAGCTGTGTTTGGAAATGTTTGTTTGTCCTTTGTCCACCTTTGTTTCCTTTCTCCAGTGATTATTATCGTTATTCTTGTCCAGCTCGCTTGCACCTTTGTATTAATTGCATTATCATCATAACGTGAAAACGCAGGCCGTTTACCCTTGATGGTGTTACATTGGTAGCAGCTAATAAAACCCGTTTCCTCTACTTACTTCTAACTTCTGGTTAGCTCAGTTGGTAGAGAACTCCCTGGAAATGGAGAGGTCAATCGTTCAATACCAGGACCAGGCGAATTTCTTCGGTCATGCACCAAACCCCTAGCTGTGTTTGGAAATGTTTGTTTGTCCTTTGTCCACCTTTGTTTCCTTTCTCCAGTGATTATTATCGTTATTCTTGTCCAGCTCGCTTGCACCTTTGTATTAATTGCATTATCATCATAACGTGAAAACGCAGGCCGTTTACCCTTGATGGTGTTACATTGGTAGCAGCTAATAAAACCCGTTTCCTCTACTTACTTCTAACTTCTGGTTAGCTCAGTTGGTAGAGAACTCCCCTGGAAATGGAGAGGTCAATCGTTCAATACCAGGACCAGGCGAATTTCTTCGGTCATGCACCAAACCCCTAGCTGTCTTTGGAAATGTTTGTTTGTCCTTTGTCCACCTTTGTTTCCTTTCTCCAGTGATTATTATCGTTATTCTTGTCCAGCTCGCTTGCACCTTTGTATTAATTGCATTATCATCATAACGTGAAAACGCAGGCCGTTTACCCTTGATGGTGTTACATTGGTAGCAGCTAATAAAACCCGTTTCCTCTACTTACTTCTAACTTCTGGTTAGCTCAGTTGGTAGAGAACTCCCCTGGAAATGGAGAGGTCAATCGTTCAATACCAGGACCAGGCGAATTTCTTCGGTCGTGCACCAAACCCCTAGCTGTCTTTGGAAATGTTTGTTTGTCCTTTGTCCACCTTTGTTTCCTTTCTCCAGTGATTATTATCGTTATTCTTGTCCAGCTCGCTTGCACCTTTGTATTAATTGCATTATCATCATAACGTGAAAACGCAGGCCGTTTACCCTTGATGGTGTTACATTGGTAGCAGCTAATAAAACCCGTTTGCTCTACTTACTTCTAACTTCTGGTTAGCTCAGTTGGTAGAGAACTCCCCTGGAAATGGAGAGGTCAATCGTTCAATACCAGGACCAGGCGAATTTCTTCGGTCATGCACCAAACCCCTAGCTGTCTTTGGAAATGTTTGTTTGTCCTTTGTCCACCTTTGTTTCCTTTCTCCAGTGATTATTATCGTTATTCTTGTCCAGCTCGCTTGCACCTTTGCATTAATTGCATTATCATCATAACGTGAAAACGCAGGCCGTTTACCCTTGATGGTGTTAGCATTGGTAGCAGCTAATAAAACCCGTTTGCTCTACTTACTTCTAACTTCTGGTTAGCTCAGTTGGTAGAGAACTCCCCTGGAAATGGAGAGGTCAATCGTTCAATACCAGGACCAGGCGAATTTCTTCGGTCATGCACCAAACCCCTAGCTGTCTTTGGAAATGTTTGTTTGTCCTTTGTCCACCTTTGTTTCCTTTCTCCAGTGATTATTATCGTTATTCTTGTCCAGCTCGCTTGCACCTTTGTATTAATTGCATTATCATCATAACGTGAAAACGCAGGCCGTTTACCCTTGATGGTGTTACATTGGTAGCAGCTAATAAAACCCGTTTCCTCTACTTACTTCTAACTTCTGGTTAGCTCAGTTGGTAGAGCACTCCCCTGGAAATGGAGAGGTCAATCGTTCAATACCAGGACCAGGCGAATTTCTTCGGTCGTGCACCAAACCCCTAGCTGTCTTTGGAAATGTTTGTTTGTCCTTTGTCCACCTTTGTTTCCTTTCTCCAGTGATTATTATCGTTATTCTTGTCCAGCTCGCTTGCACCTTTGCATTAATTGCATTATCATCATAACGTGAAAACGCAGGCCGTTTACCCTTGATGGTGTTACATTGGTAGCAGCTAATAAAACCCGTTTCCTCTACTTACTTCTAACTTCTGGTTAGCTCAGTTGGTAGAGCACTCCCTGGAAATGGAGAGGTCAATCGTTCAATACCAGGACCAGGCGAATTTCTTCGGTCATGCACCAAACCCCTAGCTGTCTTTGGAAATGTTTGTTTGTCCTTTGTCCACCTTTGTTTCCTTTCTCCAGTGATTATTATCGTTATTCTTGTCCAGCTCGCTTTCACCTTTGCATTAATTGCATTATCATCATAACGTGAAAACGCAGGCCGTTCACCATTGATGGTGTTAGACTGGTAGCAGCTAATAAAACCCGTTTCCTCTACTTACTTCTAACTTCTGGTTAGCTCAGTTGGTAGAGCACTCCCCTGGAAATGGAGAGGTCAATCGTTCAATACCAGGACCAGGCGAATTTCTTCGGTCATGCACCAAACCCCTAGCTGTCTTTGGAAATGTTTGTTTGTCCTTTGTCCACCTTTGTTTCCTTTCTCCAGTGATTATTATCGTTATTCTTGACCAGCTCGCTTGCACCTTTGCATTAATTGCATTATCATCATAACGTGAAAACGCAGGCCGTTCACCATTGATGGTGTTACACTGGTAGCAGCTAATAAAACCCGTTTGCTCTACTTACTTCTAACTTCTGGTTAGCTCAGTTGGTAGAGAACTCCCCTGGAAATGGAGAGGTCAATCGTTCAATACCAGGACCAGGCGAATTTCTTCGGTCATGCACCAAACCCCTAGCTGTCTTTGGAAATGTTTGTTTGTCCTTTGTCCACCTTTGTTTCCTTTCTCCAGTGATTATTATCGTTATTCTTGTCCAGCTCGCTTGCACCTTTGCATTAATTGCATTATCATCATAACGTGAAAACGCAGGCCGTTTACCCTTGATGGTGTTAGCACTGGTAGCAGCTAATAAAACCCGTTTGCTCTACTTACTTCTAACTTCTGGTTAGCTCAGTTGGTAGAGCACTCCCTGAAATGGAGAGGTCAATCGTTCAATACCAGGACCAGGCGAATTTCTTCGGTCATGCACCAAACCCCTAGCTGTCTTTGGAAATGTTTGTTTGTCCTTTGTCCACCTTTGTTTCCTTTCTCCAGTGATTATTATCGTTATTCTTGACCAGCTCGCTTGCACCTTTGTATTAATTGCATTATCATCATAACGTGAAAACGCAGGCCGTTTACCCTTGATGGTGTTAGACTGGTAGCAGCTAATAAAACCCGTTTGCTCTACTTACTTCTAACTTCTGGTTAGCTCAGTTGGTAGAGCACTCCCCTGGAAATGGAGAGGTCAATCGTTCAATACCAGGACCAGGCGAATTTCTTCGGTCATGCAGCAAACCCCTAGCTGTCTTTGGAAATGTTTGTTTGTCCTTTGTCCACCTTTGTTTCCTTTCTCCAGTGATTATTATCGTTATTCTTGTCCAGCTCGCTTGCACCTTTGCATTAATTGCATTATCATCATAACGTGAAAACGCAGGCCGTTTACCCTTGATGGTGTTAGCACTGGTAGCAGCTAATAAAACCCGTTTGCTCTACTTACTTCTAACTTCTGGTTAGCTCAGTTGGTAGAGCACTCCCTGGAAATGGAGGGGTCAATCGTTCAATACCAGGACCAGGCGAATTTCTTCGGTCATGCACCAAACCCCTAGCTGTCTTTGGAAATGTTTGTTTGTCCTTTGTCCACCTTTGTTTCCTTTCTCCAGTGATTATTATCGTTATTCTTGTCCAGCTCGCTTGCACCTTTGTATTAATTGCATTATCATCATAACGTGAAAACGCAGGCCGTTCACCATTGATGGTGTTAGACTGGTAGCAGCTAATAAAACCCGTTTGCTCTACTTACTTCTAACTTCTGGTTAGCTCAGTTGGTAGAGCACTCCCCTGGAAATGGAGAGGTCAATCGTTCAATACCAGGACCAGGCGAATTTCTTCGGTCATGCACCAAACCCCTAGCTGTCTTTGGAAATGTTTGTTTGTCCTTTGTCCACCTTTGTTTCCTTTCTCCAGTGATTATTATCGTTATTCTTGTCCAGCTCGCTTTCACCTTTGCATTAATTGCATTATCATCATAACGTGAAAACGCAGGCCGTTTACCCTTGATGGTGTTAGCACTGGTAGCAGCTGATAAAACCCGTTTGCTCTACTTACTTCTAACTTCTGGTTAGCTCAGTTGGTAGAGCACTCCCTGGAAATGGAGGGGTCAATCGTTCAATACCAGGACCAGGCGAATTTCTTCGGTCATGCACCAAACCCCTAGCTGTCTTTGGAAATGTTTGTTTGTCCTTTGTCCACCTTTGTTTCCTTTCTCCAGTGATTATTCTCGTTATTCTTGACCAGCTCGCTTTCACCTTTGCATTAATTGCATTATCATCATAACGTGAAAACGCAGGCCGTTCACCATTGATGGTGTTAGACTGGTAGCAGCTGATAAAACCCGTTTGCTCTACTTACTTCTAACTTCTGGTTAGCTCAGTTGGTAGAGCACTCCCCTGGAAATGGAGAGGTCAATCGTTCAATACCAGGACCAGGCGAATTTCTTCGGTCGTGCACCAAACCCCTAGCTGTGTTTGGAAATGTTTGTTTGTCCTTTGTCCACCTTTGTTTCCTTTCTCCAGTGATTATTATCGTTATTCTTGTCCAGCTCGCTTGCACCTTTGTATTAATTGCATTATCATCATAACGTGAAAACGCAGGCCGTTCACCATTGATGGTGTTAGACTGGTAGCAGCTTATAAAACCCGTTTGCTCTACTTACTTCTAACTTCTGGTTAGCTCAGTTGGTAGAGCACTCCCCTGGAAATGGAGGGGTCAATCGTTCAATACCAGGACCAGGCGAATTTCTTCGGTCATGCACCAAACCCCTAGCTGTCTTTGGAAATGTTTGTTTGTCCTTTGTCCACCTTTGTTTCCTTTCTCCAGTGATTATTATCGTTATTCTTGTCCAGCTCGCTTTCACCTTTGCATTAATTGCATTATCATCATAACGTGAAAACGCAGGCCGTTCACCATTGATGGTGTTAGACTGGTAGCAGCTTATAAAACCCGTTTGCTCTACTTACTTCTAACTTCTGGTTAGCTCAGTTGGTAGAGCACTCCCCTGGAAATGGAGGGGTCAATCGTTCAATACCAGGACCAGGCGAATTTCTTCGGTCGTGCACCAAACCCCTAGCTGTGTTTGGAAATGTTTGTTTGTCCTTTGTCCACCTTTGTTTCCTTTCTCCAGTGATTATTCTCGTTATTCTTGTCCAGCTCGCTTTCACCTTTGCATTAATTGCATTATCATCATAACGTGAAAACGCAGGCCGTTCACCATTGATGGTGTTAGACTGGTAGCAGCTGATAAAACCCGTTTGCTCTACTTACTTCTAACTTCTGGTTAGCTCAGTTGGTAGAGCACTCCCTGGAAATGGAGAGGTCAATCGTTCAATACCAGGACCAGGCGAATTTCTTCGGTCATGCAGCAAACCCCTAGCTGTCTTTGGAAATGTTTGTTTGTCCTTTGTCCACCTTTGTTTCCTTTCTCCAGTGATTATTACTCGTTATTCTTGTCCAGCTCGCTTTCACCTTTGCATTAATTGCATTATCATCATAACGTGAAAACGCAGGCCGTTCACCATTGATGGTGTTAGACTGGTAGCAGCTGATAAAACCCGTTTGCTCTACTTACTTCTAACTTCTGGTTAGCTCAGTTGGTAGAGCACTCCCCTGGAAATGGAGAGGTCAATCGTTCAATACCAGGACCAGGCGAATTTCTTCGGTCATGCAGCAAACCCCTAGCTGTCTTTGGAAATGTTTGTTTGTCCTTTGTCCACCTTTGTTTCCTTTCTCCAGTGATTATTACTCGTTATTCTTGTCCAGCTCGCTTTCACCTTTGCATTAATTGCATTATCATCATAACGTGAAAACGCAGGCCGTTCACCATTGATGGTGTTAGACTGGTAGCAGCTGATAAAACCCGTTTGCTCTACTTACTTCTAACTTCTGGTTAGCTCAGTTGGTAGAGCACTCCCCTGGAAATGGAGAGGTCACTCGTTCAATACCAGGACCAGGCGAATTTCTTCTATCGTGCACCAATCATCTAGCTGTGTTCGAAAATGTTTGTTTGTCCTCTGCCCACCTTTGTTCCCTTTCTCCAGTGATTATTACCGTTATTCTTGTCCAGCTCGCTTGCACCTTTGCATTAATTGCATTATCATCATAACGTGAAAACGCAGGCCGTTTACCATTGATGGTGTTAGACTGGTAGCAGCTGATAAAACCCGTTTGCTCTACTTACTTCTAACTTCTGGTTAGCTTAGATGGTAGAGCGCTCCTCTGTAAATGAGGAGGTCCCTGGTTCGATACCAGTCAACAGTCGAATTTGGGCGGTTTTACGCGCCAAACCAACGAAGGCCATCTGGCACTGCCCCTAGCGGAAGACTGAGGATTAATTATGACCACCTGGTGATCTTTTGACGTGCAACCGAAAGCTGGGTTACACGGCGCCTTCTCCTCAAAAAGCCTCCGTCAGATTGCGGGCCCCTCGGTCGGGATTCAAACCCGCCACTATGGGAATCCGTAGGCCGGCGGTTTCTTCTCAGAGCCACCGGAAGCGGCCCTGGTTCGATACCAGGGCCAGGCGAATTTCTTCGGTCGTGCACCAATCACCGAGCTGTGTTTGGAAATGTTGTGTTTGTCCTTTGTCCCCCTTTGTACTCTTTCTCCGGTGATTATTATCGTTACTCTTATCCAGCTCGCTTAACCTTTGCATTAATATGCATTATCATCATAACGTGAAAACGCATGGCCGTTCACCATTGATGGTGTTAGAGTGATAGCAGCTGATAAAACCCGTTTGCTCTACTTACTTCTAACTCCTGGTTAGCTCAGTAGGTAGAGCACTCCCTGGAAATGAAGAGGTCCCTGGTTTGATACCAGGACTAAGCGAATTTCTTCGGTCGTGCACCAATCACCGAACTGTGTTTGGAAATTTGTGTTTGTCCTTTGTCCACCTTTGTTTCCTTTTTCCAGTGATTATTATCGTTATTCTTGACCAGCTTGCTTACACATTTGCATCAATTGCATTATCATGATAACGTGAAAACGCATGGCGTTCACCATTGATGGTGTTAGATTGATAGCAGCTGCTAAAACCCGTTTGCTCTACTTACTTCTAACTCCTGGTTAGCTCAGTAGGTAGAGCACTCCCTGGAAATGAAGAGGTCCCCGGTTTGATACCAGGACTAGACGAATTCAATTAAACATGAGGAAGATACACAGAAAATGGGGGACGGAGAACGAAGACTTCCAACTAGCAACAACATTTATTGACCCGAAGTTTGCATATACACGAACTCATCTCTGTGACGTCACGGCGCGGTGGTGGCGCGTCAGTCGCACTTCCGGTCTGGGGCTGTGGGCAGAAGTCCCCATGCCAGACGTGTATTCCTGCGTTGTTTTGAAAGGAACCACACAAAAACCTGCCTTCTCGTCAAAACGCCGCGACTGGGGCCGTACCAAAAGTGTCGAGAAAGGTTTGAAGGTCAGTTTTCACGTGCTCGGTTCGTCCGAGAATCTGGATATGGGCCATGAAAGGGAAAAGCAGACGCCGTCGGACAACGATTGTTTGGGCGGGAAGCACCTTGGGTTGAATTCACGGATACTTGTGGTCACCAGATTTATTTGTTTTGTTCCAACGTGAACGCCAGAAAACCGTCAAGTTGTGCGGACCACCTGCGGACTACGTTCAGTGCGTCTTCAAGTTCAAACGGCCGCCTGATTGTTCGAACTGTCGTCTGCTCTTTCAAACGTTTCTGCTTGTCGTCTGCTCTCTTAGACGTCGCCGGTCCGTAGACCAAATGTTGGCCCGGTACTTGCAATAAGAAGTAAGTGCAGGCATCAAAAGACTTAAATTTGAAGGTTGGTAAGCAGGCTTGATGTAAACAGTAGATACAAGGAGATGTTGATCATCGTTACCAGTGACCATCACCGACTTGTTATGCCTAATTCAGTTGGTCCGATTCTGCTTGCGATTTTCAGTATCGACGTCGACCATCTCAGCTACGGTTCACGCTTTTGCAGCCCGAGCGGCGTCGCGACTGAAAATTCCGAGCGAAATCTCATCATGCGAATCAGGCTTTAGCGTACATTCTGCGGCGTCCACGCGGAATGAATCGCCACATGTCACATTATTCACGCGAAGTTTTGCGGTGTAACGAGCCTCGGTAATTTCGCTGACGCCGCTCAAGATAGTCAGACATCGCCTGGAAGACGTAGAACCAACAATTCGAACGCGAAAAAGGGCAGGGGGACTCACAATGACGCCGACAACATCGCATTTCAATGGTGTGTTTATGGGCGACGGCGAGCTTCTTGCCCACACCCCTATCGCGCATGCGCGGCGCCGGTGGCGTCCGCTAGGGGCGCTCCGGGCGCTCCGGTTTGTTTGTAAACATGAGTTGGTGTATATAGGTGAAGGAGGGGAGGGTGAAAGACACCACTCTGGAAAGGGGGAAGGCGATGGGAGAGGGTGTAGAGGCAAGAGAGTGAAGGACGATCCCGTGAGGTGACATCTATTCGCTTGTAGCCGCGCAAACGAGGGACGTCATCTCTGACCCCAAGAAGTTTATCTCCCTCCTGGATAAGCCTATGGAGGGGAACCCGAAGTTTGTTTTGGCTGTGGTGCATGGCGTAGGCCTCCATGATCTCTCGTCCGTATCTTGAGGCGTGACCTCCACTCCTGGCGGTCGAAGGAAGGTCGGCCGAACAGGGTTCGCTGCACTCAGAGGTGTGTTTGGCAGTCGGGTGGTAACTAATCTCCGAAGTGTCGGAGGCTGCTTTTTAATCTCGTTTGCATGTTCCCTCACCCGATCGTTTAAGCATCGGCCCGTCTGTCTGATGTATTAAGCACCACAGGACATGGGAATCGAATACACGCAGTCTTTGCAGCAGGTTACAGAATTGGTCTGATGCTTTTTCTGGCAAGGGGGCGCTGGACCGGGGTTGTTGACTTGTTTACAAATAGAAGCTAATTTGAACTTGCACGAAAATAATACGTTGGTGTTGAAGCCGAGCGCAATAGATTTCAGGCGATGTGAGGTGTTATGCATGTAGGGGATGCATGCGAAGCGTGATTTAGGAGGAGGGGTTTGGACCTGTGACCCACGACGAGTATTTTGATTGTTGTTTCAATCAGGTCTCTTGGGTATCCTGCCTTTATAAGGCGACTAATCTGCTTGGATAGGCTGGGGGCGGAAAGGTGCTGACAGGATTTAACTTTGGCCGATGCAATTAGGTTTCGAACGATCCCATTTTTTACATTCCTCGAGTGTGAGCTGTTGAAATGAAGAACGGGCTTAGAAGGACCTCTGCTGGTGAGCCCAACAGATACCTTTGCTAGTCGGGACCAACCTGAGATCGAGGAACTGTGAGCCCTCATGGGGAGGGGGTCTCTTTGGTGATCGTGAGCCCATGGGAGTTCCTCTGGAACACGTTCTCTATGGCCACGGAATCGGAGATGATGGAGTGTAGGATGAGATAATCGTCAACTTAATGAACAATTTTCGCATCGGAAAAATGTCGTTGAAGATCCGACTGAACTTTGACGTAACATAATACAGGTATATTTCACTGAGGTCGGGAGCCAAGCACTGACCCGATACAAACGCCGGCTTTTGTAAGTACACTTTACCCTCATATTCAACAAGCGTTGATTGGAGAAACAATTGTGTCAATTTGAGGAATGAAGGCAGCGAGACGCCACATGAATTTTGAAAGTCTATGACACTTGTCTCGTGGATGGCGTAAGAAATGAACCCCAGGAGGGTCTTCACGTTTAGGCTATAGTAGAGATCTGCAACATCGAGCGAGAACGCTCTTACAGCTTCAGTGCCGGCCTGCAAGCCGTCCAACACGGGAAGGGGATCTTCCGTACTTGTTAGTCTGAAAGGTTGGGGGAGCTCTAACGTGTCGAGATGTTTCTGCAGAAACTTCGCCAAAGGCCTCCGCCAACACCCCGTCTCGGATACAATGCTGCGGAAAGGCACGCTTGGTTTGTGCGTTTTAGCGGAATATAAAATAAAGAGGTATTGCTTTGCTGGGGTAAGAACGGCACGGCACTTTTTAAAGAAGGAGGTTAGATGAGTCACAGAGTGCCTTCACCCTGGACCTAAGGGACCCGGATGGCCGCGTTTTGAAGCCGATAAAATTCTTTTTTATGGCCTCGTCAGATTGTTTTGCATTTGCTGTTTGTTCAGGATCACGAACTGACCCGTTTTGTCAGCTTGAAGTAAACTCAGCTCACCGGCCTGAAGTTCTTTGATGACTGGCGTAGAGGCGTTTTTGGTTCTCCTGCTCCCCCGTGAAAGCACACCGCCCTTGTTCCAGCACTGACGAAGTCTTGACGGCTCTCCTCCGAGATCTTGGCGACAATCTCATACTCCGATGTCAGTTCGTCGACTCTGGAGCTGTTCACTGGGGGGGGGGGGGCATATTTAGGTCCATGGGCGAGCAGGCTTTCCGTGGCCGGAGACAGCGTGACCCCTGACTAGTTGACGGGGTCTCTGGTTGGGCCTTAGTTGGCACGTCTCCACCGATCCTCAGGTGGCGGAGAAAATGATCTCAGGAGTCTGACAGCAGGGTGCTGGCTGACTCCTGTAGAAACCTGAAGGCTGCCTGACGATCATAGTTGGGTCCCAGGTGTCCGCACATCACGGAGCGCTGGAGTTGTTGCATGACGCGGAGTTCGTTGGAGATTTCGTCCCGAGCGATCTGCATCATCCTGTGGTTTGCTTGACAGTAGCTTGAATGGAATCCCATGATCTGCTTGATGAATATGTGTGGGACCTTCTTGCGAATTGAGTATCCTCTTACATTGTCTTACATTGTCTTACATTGTCTGTCGCCCATTGTTACATTATTGAAGGCACTCTTATATTTTGTCCGTTACTTATTTTCCAGTTTCGTTTTTTTTTTGGTACATTTTGTGTGTGAAATTATGTTGTTTACCCCCTACTGTAATGCCCTCTGGGCGAAATGTAGGTATGTGAATAAATAAATAAATAAATAAATAAAAATCCTAAGACACACAGACGTAAACGTAAGGAGTGTCATCTTGGAGAGGAAAATTGCAGCTTGGAAGAATTCCCCAGGATCAAACCCCGAGGTCGGTTGCTTGGGACATGACATGAGAGCTCACGTGAACGAATTAGGTACAAATCGAGCGTGTTGGTAACAGTAATTAAACATGAGGAAGATACACAGAAAAGGGGGACGGACAACGAAGACTTCCAACTAGCAACAACATTTATTGACGCGAAGTTTGCATATATAGGTAAAGGAGGGGGAGGGTGAAGAACACCACACTGGAGAAGAGGGAAAGCGATGGGAGAGGGTGTAGAGGCAAAGAGTGAAGGACGATCCCGTGAGGTGACATCCTCGATCTCAGGTTAGTCCCGACTAGCAAAGGTATCTGCTGGGCGCACCAGCAGAGGTCCTCTAAGCCCCTTCTTTATTTCAACAGCTCACACTCGAGGAATGTAAAAAATGGGATCGTTCGAAACCTAAATGCATCGGTCAAAGTTAAATCCTCTCAGCACCTTTCCGCCCCCAGCCTATCCAAGCAGATTAGTCGCCTTATAAAGGCAGGATACCCGAGAGACCATGATTGAAACAACAATCAAAAGACTTGTCGCGGGGCACAAGTCCAAACCCCTCCCTCATAAATCACGCTTCGCGTGCATCTCCTACATACGTAACACCTCACATCGCCTGAAATCTATTGCGCTCGGCTTCAACACCAAAGTAGTATTTTTGTGCAAGTTCAAATTGGCTTCTATTTGTAAAAAGTTCAACCACCCCGGTCCGGCGCCCCCTTGCCAGAAAAAGCATGAGACCAATTATGCAACCTGCTGCAAAGAGTGCGTGTATTCGATTCCCATGTCCTGCGGATGCTAAATACATCGGACAGACGGGCCGATGCTTAAACGATCGGGTGAGGGAACATGCAAACAAGATCAAGAAAGCAGCCTCCGACACTTCGGAGATTAGTTACCACCCGATTGCCAAACACACCTCTGAGAGCAGCGAACCCTGTTCGGCCGACCTTCCTTCGACCACCAGGATTGGAGGTCATGCCTAAAGATACGGACGAGAGATCATGGAGGCCTTCGCCATGCACCACAGCCAAAACAAACTTCGGGTTCCCCTCCATAGGCTTATCCAGGAGGAAGACAAACTTTTTGGGGCCAGAGCTGACGTCCCTTGTTTGCGCGGCTACAAGCGATTAGATGTCACCTCACGGTATCGTCTTTCATTTTCTTGTCTCTACATCTCTACCATCGCCTTCCCCCTTTCCAGAGTGGTGTCCTTCACCCTCCCCTCCTTCACTTATATATGCAAACTTCGGGTCAATAAATGTTGTTGCTAGTTGGAAGTCTTCGTTGTCCGTCCCCCATTTTCTGTGTATCTTCCTCATCTTTAATTACTGTTACCAACAGGCTCGTTTTGTACTTAAGACGAATTTCTTCGGTCGTGCACCAATCACCGAGCTTTGTTTGGAAATTTGTGTTTGTCCTTTGTCCCCCTTGTTCCCTTTCTCCAGTGATTATTATCGTTATTCTTTACCAGCTCGCTTACACATTTTGCATTAATTGCATTATCATGATAACTTGAAAACACAGGCCGTTTACCCTAGATGGTGTTAGACTGGTAGCAGCTGATAAAACCCGTTTGCCTCTACTTATTTCTAACTCCTGTTTGGCTCAGATTGGTAGAGCACTCCGCTGGAAATGGAGAGAGGTGTCTGGTTCGATATCAGGACCAGGTGAATTTCTTCGGTCTTGCAGCAATCACCCAGCTGTCTTTGGAATTTGGTGTTTGTCCTTTGTCCCCCTTGTTCCCTTTCTTCAGTGATTATTATCGTTATCCTTGAGCGGTCGTTTCACTTACCTTTGCGATGATTACATAATCAGCATAACGTGAATACGTGGGCCGTTCACCATTGATGGTGTTAGACTGGTAGGAGCTGATAAAACCCGTTTGCTCTACTCGACGTTTTTCATCAATGTGACTCGATTCGTTAAGCCCTCCCCCAGGTAATGGAGAGGTCCCAGTTCTATACCAGGACCAGGCGGAATTTCTTCAGTCGTGCGGTATCACCTAGCTGTATTTGGAAATTTGTGTTTGTCCTTTGTCCCTCATATTCCCTTTCTCAAGCGATTATCATTGTTCTTCTTGTCCAGCTCGCTTGCACTTTTGCATTTGTGCATTACCATCATAATCGCGTGGCGTCTTGGCCGTTCACCCTTGATGGTGTTAGACTGGTAGCAGCTGATAAAATCCATTTGCGTTCTTCTGACATCTAACTCCTGGTTAGCGCAGATGGTTGAACGTTCCTCTGTAAATGGAGAGGTCCCTGGTTTGATACCAGGACCGGGCGAATTTCTTCGATTGTAGCACTAATCCAACAGCCGTGTTTTGAAATGTGTAACTCTCTTGTTCCCCTTTCCCCTTTCTCAGTGAGTATTATTGTTATTGTGGACCAGCTCGCTTGCACCTTTGCATTAATT
>JAZHYW010026125.1:0-55331 GCA_037355805.1 Ixodes ricinus | reverse complement strand
CGCGTATTGCTGTTATATATGCACAGCATTATTTTTCCTAATTCCACTCCTTTATATATGTCTTACGTATTGATAATTTTATGTAGCTTGGCACATCTTTGAAAACATGCGTTCCTTAGAAACTTGTAGAAATATTTATACCATTTTAAATATTTAGAGAGATCAATTAAGCTAAGCAATGGTGAACCAGCGCCAACTGCTTAACCTGGGAAGATACCACGAAAAACTAGAGTTGATCAAATTTAAAACATATTTGTCCTTGCAACCTGTAGTGCTCATTACTTTCTGCCTTCAGAGGTGGCGGATCTATTATTGAAATAATATATATCTTGATGACATTTTTCTTCTGGTTCATATAATCTATTTTCGTCTGATTTAACTCATGCTCCCACTAATTTTATTTTCACTCCGCTGACTTATTCACATTCCCCCTTTTGTCGACCACCGCTATTTTTTCTATTAATTTGTTTTAGTAGACAGAAGGCACGAGGTTTTGTGAAGGAATATTGTAGTTATCTGTATCAAGGAATCGATCCCTGGTAAACCGTGATGAATTATACCTGCGACTGTGGTAAGAAAAGGGAAGCATCACGAAGTTCAAATGAAAAGGACAAAAATTACAAAGCGAAGTCTCAAAAGTCTCAGATAGGATTATTCAATGTAGACCTTCACCAGCTCGCCTGCACGCTTACTGTTCTTTTTTTCTTTTGCGCTCCCTGATATTTTATGAAATTTACGTTCTCGTAATAGGTATATATCATCTCGTAATTGTTTTGTCCTTTTCATTCCCCTCCAGTCTATTGTTCACCAGAACCTTCAGGCAATAAGGCCGTACTGCTGGATTTTTGTTTACATTACCTACTTGTAGTAAGAAAAACATTTTATGCAAGGGCTCCGTCAACATTTGTTTGAAAACCATGTTCTCCATCTCTTGCACTGAACAGGAGCCCTAAAATGCACTCGTGTGCCATTCGTGTCCCGCGCTTCTCTCCTGTAGGTGATGTTGATAATTTAGCCCTGGGGCCTCATTATCATAGAGGTGCTGCATGCTAACCCGAAAAACAAGCGCGATGCTTTGGTGTTATCCAGCCCATTCACTACTTTTATTACTTCACACTCTTTCCCCCTCACGCACACATTCTTTCCCATATCTCATATGTACATCTGACTTGTGATGGAATTGCACGGCGAAAAAGCTAGACATCTTAGCGATTTTGGATTAATTGAAAACATGTATATTGTGTTAAATACATTTTTTCAATAAGTGGCGAAATGAACTAAATCTGCCTCTCAGGGGCTTTGGAAGAGGCATTTTTATAAGTTGTTAACGTATCTGGTAATTTATAAAAAAGAGAACAAAGGGAGTCTTATTGGCTTACATTCATTACCGATAAATTCGACGATGCATTCTTAGAGTTTACAGGATGTTTGTATGCATACGACTTTAGAATGAAGCAGGTTGGGATTGGAGATTTCACGATATTATAAATTTTATTTCCATGAAGTACTGTCAATGCAACACGAAACTTTACATCTTATTCAAGATTGTGTTCATTGGTGTACTTCTTTATCGCATTCCTCAGCCATACATGAAATCAGTTACAAACGTGGCCCCGAACAGAACGTATCGGACATCGTTTGGCAGTCGTTCAACACAGCGCTGAAAAATAAAGATAACAACAAGTTTGTGGCATTAGTATACTAAAAACACACACTGCTGTTTAGCAGTATAAAGGCAATCATGCAAATTGTTATTAGATTCCCCTCTGAGTGCAGGATATACTCTGTTTTGACCAGTGAAGTAGCCGTTATTCTTGGATCACTCGTCTGACCTTGCATTCTTCGACGCTATCAGAGACACATTTCAGACAGGGTGTTTCTTGTGTAACGCAGATCGCGTTTATAACCGACTACGAAATTTACCCAGGTACAGAACTGTCTATACAGGCCACGCGTTTTTGTTGTCTAGAAAACAATACAACAACAAAAACGTGCACATTTCTCAGAAAAAATGATGAAGGTTCAACATAGTTTCGGACAAACACTTCTGACTGTGGAGAATACGAAGGACAACAAAACGCACAAAGACATTGTGTGTTTTGTTGTCCTTCGTCTTTTCCCCAACCTTGGGGGTTTGTCTAAATTTATGTTAAACCTTCACCAGCTCGTTTACGCCATAACCTTTTGTTCGTTAAATCGTGAACGTTTCAGCGCGTGCGTACATTCTCCATGATGGCAAGAATCACAGTGATCTTATGGAAACCGCACGGCATGTTTGGGACGCTCAGAACCTACGCGCGCACCAAAACGTTTAAGCTCTTTTTTTCCTCGTGCATGTTTTTTTCTCTTTTTTTATTTTTTTGTTGTGCGCAGCAAAGTTTGCGTGCTGTTTGGACAGTCCCCTATGCGGTAGGTTTATCACGATAAACGTTTGATTTTTACCTACTGTTATCTTGCTTTTTTTATATGTTTCTTAGAGTTTCATATTTTTCCGTTGGCTTATTTGCGTTATAAAATTCGAAAACTCATTATGCGCAAATGTAAATATCAAGCACCCATTGTTTTGTAACGTTGTGATAGACGCGTGAGGCAAATGCTTAAGCCTCACTCGAAGTAACTGTCGTAAAACGTGCTACCTACGTCCAGGCCTCTGATGTACTGAGTAGCATTGAACCTGTTTTTTTTACCAACTCCTGAAAAAGAACAACATTAAGAGTGAAAGAAAAAGACGATGATTAATAATGTAAATGTAAGAAAGCATAGCCCATAAAGAAAGAAATCATTGCCAAAAAATAATTCATATAAAACTCAAAATTTCCACTAAGTCTTTAGTTATTTATAAGATTGTCTTTAGTAAATATTTTACTTAGTATATCTCGAAAACAAATTCTTGCTTTTGTTTAAAAGTTCCCATTTATACTTTATATGTCAAAATGGTTTTAAGTAGATGCCAAAGAGGAAAGTCATTTCAACGAGTGTCATGCAAATATTTTCAGACTCAACTGGCTACCGGGTTTTCGTCCAGGACTTAGTTAAAAGTAGTGGGCTCTTTCGCCTTTCGCCTCATGCAGTGGTGATTGACAAGACTAGACTGTTCGTCTTATCGCACAGATCAAGGTTATGTTGCCACTGTAGCGGCCGAAGAACTGAATAGCTGATACTAAGCCGAAGAGCCAAGAACCTCTCGCGCATGCTTGGACGTCTCCTTAACCCTTTAACCCTCAGATCAACAATATTGTAGACTTACGTAAAAAGGACACTAAAATAAGGTGGAATTCAAATACAAACACACGCCGCTAAATTTAAGCGTTTTCGAGGCACATGTTTTTTATTATAGTTTATAAAAGTACTAAGAAAGGGCGCATTCTGCTGCTTCAATGGCCAAAAGCGCATGTTTTGTCATTATCTAGCGTACTCTGTATTGGCCGCATTCTGGCCGCTGTGGGAAGCGTTTATCTCACGTGAGCGAATTCATATTTAACACCCTTGAAAGAGCATGCATCTGGAACACGGTATAGAACTATTGTTATGTTTAGGTGCTTGAAAGACTCGCAGGCGGTCCGCGATCATAGTCGACAAAATTGTTCAGCTGCCAGTACAGGGCAAAGAGGCGCACCTCATGCTGGTATAGCGAAAGTGCTGCAGGCATGCCGCTACGGCTTTGGTGTTGAAATTATTTATCGACTATAGCGCTCCTATTATAACTAAAAAAGGTGGGTAACATTTAGGCGTACATTTCATGCCCTAGGCACAAAAAATAAAATCATTTACAAAGCGCTGTGTAAGTGCTTCTTTTGTGTGTGTGTGTGTGTGTGTGTGTGCGTGTGTGTGTGTGTGTGTGTGTGTGTGTGTGTGTGTGCTTGCTACTTTAGAGTATCTGTTTCTCTAGTGCACTGTTGGTTTATTTCCTAGTTCCGGCAAGGTGTCTTAGAGATTATTTCGTGCAGCAGGTAATATCCCTTTAGAAATAAGACTCTGCTTATTATTTTGGTTGCAATTGGGGAGTAAACTTGTTTTTGAAGCCATTGACAAGACAACGTTTTACGGAAAACCCAGTGCGGAGCGAGGTGTAGCGCTTGTTTCGCTGCACCCGAGTGACTCTGAGCTTGACTCGCGCGATGACGACGTACCTAGAGAAACAGAATGTGCGGACACACCAGTAAGGTCACCAAGCAAAGAAAAATGCGCGACCACAACTTTTGATTCTAATGCGGGAACCGGTTCATCACGTCGTAAACGCTCGCTCACAGTGCTGCTAGCACAGGCCCTCCAAAAAGAAAAAGAGCCATAGCCGTGCGCTCGTTCCCGTTCCCGTTCCTGACGACGAGGAGGATGAGGGACCACAGAGACCGAGTAAGGGTCGTGCCACATCAAGAAAAGAGAACAGAGCTGACATCCCCAACCTGTAAGTTCCAGAAAAGGTCCACGGGCCACCTCATGAGGTGGTGACGCTCCTACGCCTACTTCACGTCCATGTTCACAGCCGAGTTGATTGACCTGAGAACCTTCCAGACAAACCTATACAGCACACAACAGCAAGGAACTTCTATAGCATCAACGTTTGAGGAAATCTGAAGCTTTTTGGGTATACCCGTGCTTATGGGCGTCTAAAATTTTCCTTCACTCGAAGACTGCTGGTCACGGGACAGGCGATTTGCCCCAGTCACTGACGAGATGCCGTTGAAAAGGTTTCAGGCACTGAGATGTTGCGTCCAAGTTTGCACATAACCTTGTTCAGCCTGCGAGTGGTGAGCTGTTCTTCGAGTGTGAGGCCTCTGCTTGAAAACCTGAGAACACAATTTTTGGAGATTCCTGCAGAAAGCAAACAGAGCATTGACGAGGTGATGGTAGCCTACAAAGGCACACGTCCAGAAAATCTGGGACAGTATGTCCGCAACAAGCCACACAAATGGGGTTTCAAAAATGTTTACAGATCCAGCTCCACAGATATCATTCATGACCTCCTCCTGCACCGAGAGTACATTCTTCAATGTGCCCCTCTTGCCTGATAATGAAGGCCTCCTGGTTGGCGAAAAAGTCGTCCAGCGGTAAAATTGTTTGTGACTGCCACTGGGGGGCCCAGGTTTTATGTAAACATCAGTGCACTCCAGCTGACTTTGGCTCGTAACTTTACCCCTAACTGGCAGATCAACAAAATTGTCGACCTTTTGTATCTAAAATTGGCTCCGTAAGTGATGATTTCACAAGATGGCGTCTGGGTCCAAACAAACCGTTGCTATGGATGTTGCTATGGACTAATGCATGGAGACTCCACATGAGGCTAGATTTTTGCTTACAAGTAAGTGAATAATTTTTTGTAAGCAACCTAACTTTTTGATATCCAATTATGAATATGTTCTTGTCGTCTCAGTGTCGTATTGCAACGATGAAAGTCATTTCTGTAGTACTGCACCCTGCTTTGCTTTGGCAGCAAACGACACGATAGATTTGCTGGCCTCTGTTGCAGCGGGCATCTTCTTTGAATTGCGTCGGTAAACGTGCGACAAAAACAAGTGCATCACCAAGGCCGTAAAGGCCCCCCAATATGCGTTTTTTTTCCTCTGTGAAGAACTTAGCTTAGTTACGAGGGGTAAAAATGCAGTAAAATCAAACCACGTCATGCAGATCAGTTACGACGACGCCCTGAAGTGCATTACCGGCGCGTTATGCAGGCCAGCATGAGAAACAAATCGAACGCCGTCGAGGTAAGTCGTTTGTTGTTATTATTATTGTGGTTGTCAAGTTATTAAAGAATTGCATGTCTATCGCGATTTCGCAGTATTTTGCTTTTTTTTTTCCTTGGTATACATTAAATTCCGTAGATGTGCTCTTTTGGTGAAGATCTCCATCGAACACGCGATGCGAGTACAATCTGTAATGAACTCACCTTATGTTTTTTATCCAGTTCTTTCGCGCTTTGGGGTCTTGCGGAAATCTGAAGAAACTGCAATAATCTTTCTCCACGTGATGGTTACAACCAGGTGTACGAAGCACCCTCGCATAGCGCGAGTACGCAAACAAAATTTGGGATCGCAACCGTTCGCCTGAAGTGCTTTTCTCACGGGTGCAATGCGATCTTTCTCAGACGATCATCTCGATCGACGCCCGGACTTTCGATAAACCATATTTTGCATCGCACTCCACTATGAATTCTTATAAGTGTCTGAAACTCATTATATTTCAAACAAATTCGATGTCAGAATATCGTCTTTATTCACACGATTCAAACGACGGCCCGGCTTGGCCGGCCGGCGTGCGGCAGACGGCATACTTCTTGCATTCGTCGTCTGCTGCAGGCATCTTGAGGACCGGAAGTTGCAGTCGTAAATATTTCAGAAACGAGCGATTACCGGCACACTTCTGTCGAAACATATATGACATTCAAGCATTCTACATCTGTGATTTTTAGAACTTTAAAACCTACTCCTGATTTTTGAACGGTCCGGTTTTCGTAGCGAAACCGAGCCACATGTATTCGTCCATAACAACGACCCTAGCAACGGTTTGTTTGGACCCATGACGTCACACTTACGGAGTCAATAGTATTTGATGAAACAGTTTCATATTTATTCAGGTATGTTTTAGCGTGTTGCACAGAAAAAATAAATGTACGAAAAAATTCTAGTCTCACTGTTTCTTATCTTGTTAGTTAAAGGGTTAATAAGTTCCTCGGAGCAACGCGCCTCACGCAGGAGCGCGCCCTGCCGTCTTCTGCGGCACCTTGGCTACGCTGGTTGCTGCTCTTGGCGCATGGCGACGGGGTAGGCGCCCACAAATTTGAAACACATCGAGTGAGTTCCAAAGTATGCTACCAACATTGCCTCGCCTGAACTAAACGCAAAAGCTGTGTAAGGTTGATGGGCTCACAAAACTTAGGCACCGAAAAAGAGGGAGAGTAGTTATAAATAGTTTAAAACCCACAGAATGCAGATACACACTTTCGCACATTCGCGTCGCCTATAGCGTGATGCGTAAAAACGATGTTTTTGTACCACTTGTAGATGTATCCTCTGTTGACCTTGGTAAATATATTAATAAGATTACTTCCAATAAACCGGAAGTTCACTGGGATATTGAAAATTGAAGCACGCCCTCGTGGTGTTTGCAGTCAAAAGGGTCTATAGACGCAGAATAGCAGCTCCGTCTAAGAGAGCACGCTCATGATTGTCACTTTGGCTTCGCTGTACGTGGAGTTATTTTTTCAGTTTCCGTGGAGTTATTTCTCACTCCGCAAGTATTACAAGGTATAACTTGCACGTTTATGTTTCCGCCTGGGCTGCGGAGGTAGTTTTTTACTCCAGTGGAGAGACTCTGTCACGCTCACTCCACCATTCTTATGTGATCAGATGACTCCCTCTGGGCCCAGGGCTGTCATTTGTCTACCGGCCTTTCACCATACATATTTGACTGCAATGCGCTGAGTAAATCCAAACCGCATTTGACTCATTTTGGCTACCATATGAAGTCACATGACGCTGCTAGGCTGTAAAGAAGAGACGAAAGCGTGTTTGATTCTACCTGACTGTCTTGCCTACTTAGAGTGTAGTTTGTATGGAGGAAACTCATGAAGCTGCAGAGAATGCGGACAGATGTTGCTTGATGATGGTGGTTAGGGAAGATCGTCTGTGGCGACTGGCAGCCTTGTACTCGTGATGAAAATAAGGATAACCCGGAGGCAACCTTTTTTAAATGCGTGAGCATTTACTGCACTTGCGCTTGCAGCCGTCTTTCGTTTGGACGTTTGTGCTTTTGTTTGGATTAGTTTGTACTGGACTGGACTTGACTGGTTTCGCGAGGCTGTGGCGGGGTGCGCTGTTCCCGCCTTGCTTTTCGCTCCGTTCGTTCGCTTCTACGTGCAATTTTCTACTTACAAAAGAGAACGAGTATTCCGGCCCGCTCCCAGTGACGCGCCGAGGAAGCGGGAGATAAGATAATCGAGCGACCCTCGAGGGTAAAAATGTCGCGGGCACAACGCACGCGACAACGTAAAACCGAGGCGCAGCGACGACACCGTTTTCTCAAAACCGCCGACACCCTGAAGGAAAAATCGACTTTTCGGGGACAGTAGCAGACTTGGAAGTAATCTGTTACAAATAACCAAATTACTTGTAATTCTTTTTTGACAATGTAATTTCTAATTTAAACTTATTATTTTTTTCAGTAACGAATTATTGAAATTACTTGTTACAAATCTTCCGTCCCATCAATGGGAGAAATAGACTGGAAAGAAGGGCGATGCCACGGCCTTCACGCTTTTCGCATGGTAGCATAGGACGGGGGTTCGCTCGCGTAGAGAGTGCCGGTGAGGGAAAGGAAATTATTTCATGGAAAGCATGGGAGCCCAACCGGAGCCCGTTTCTGTACTCGTTCGTACGGTCAGCCAAGCTGGGAGGATTTGACTCTCAATATCAAGGCAACAGGTTTCGATTTCTTGGAAAAGGAACGGACTTTGTCGACCGTAAAAAAGAGCAGAAAACTACTGGATTATAAAACCATCACGTGGGGTTCGTGTCGAGTAGGACCGTGGACACAGTGACTGTGGTGAATATGTCTGCTCCCTTCCTGTCCCCCTCTACCCGCCTTCTTCCTTTCTACCCCTTCCCGCCTTGTCGCCCAAAACTAATCTTTTTATTTTTTTTTCACAGGAAGCTTTGCTTTGCTTTTCGATATTTCTGCAAAAACACGCCCAACCGCCTAAACACAGAGAAAGCTATAACGAGGATCGCCCTTTCTCTTCTTTGAAAACGCTGTGAAAGCTAAATACTAGCTGGACCAACCAGCTACGTGGCTTCTGTCACTTGACTTCACACTAGCGGATGCGTAAGGCAAAAACGTAAGGCGGTGCGATGGCAGCAGTTTGTTTGAACGGAATAAAAATTGGAGCCTCGGCCCTGCTATCAGTTGAACAGTAACTTTGACAGCAGGCAATGAGCTGGGTCGGGAGCACAACAAAACGGCTTGAGACATTGAAGGTGAACTCGTATTCTTAGAAACGATAATGCTTGGGTTCTCGTCAGCGGATTTTGCCTTTGGGAACTTAGACAACATTTTTAGGGAAAGGGTACACAGCCCGAGTTTTCTCATAATAAGCAGTGCCTCACTTGGTCCCTGGAGTTGAGAAGCCACTTGTAAACATGGGTGAAAAACATGAAAGCGTGCTGCTCACTGAAAAATAGTGTTTTTTTTTAAATAATTTCTAAACGGCATATTCAGTTCAGCTGAAAGATTGTGCATTAATATTTCGTGTGACGTTTTGGTTTTCATAGGTTTGGTGATCAAGAAAGGAGATCAAGTGGATCATTCTGTCGGATAACAAGCTTCGTCAAGCAGGAGTCTATGAAATGCACCCGGACGCTAGTCAGTTTTAGTTGGTAAAGCCAACATGCAGCAAGCACAAAAAATCCTAACCTTCAAGGAAATCGTCTTTTGAAGCTCGCCGAAGCCAAACTGGAATTAATTCGAATGGTGTGCCTGCCACTTTTGTCCAAGTACATTCGTCGCATGTTCATGGGATTCAGCCCCGTCCCGATCGGACAGCGCAAGACTCGTTTATCTGGAACATCTGTTTAAGTCCTTTACAAGTTTATAAATTCAGTTTCCTAAAAGTATTAGCCTAAAATATTGAGTAGGCAGTACTGAATGTGTTTTATGTTTGTTTCGATCTTGATGGGGCCCAAAATATTCCCCTCGAACACGCAGTAGATAGTGTATGCCTTTTCGTTTTGTCTTTTTTCTGTAGTAACGCGAAAATAATTGAGTAAAGTAACAAATTAATTAATCGATTAGATTTTCGAGGAGTAATTTTTAACAGTAATATATAATAAATTACTTTTTATGCCAAGTAATTGTAACTGTAATTAATTACTTTTTTGAAGTAACGGGCGAAAGTTTGGACAACAGTATGTGGACCGTTGGCGGTAAACGAGGGAAGCAGTGGTGACTGCATCCGAAACCGCCAATGCCCGGGAGAACAAATTGAACCTCCGAACACAATAGTATGCGGACCGTTGCGAAGATGGAATTCCCATCCTACGTCGAGTCGGAACCCCTGTGCTAAAAGCTAACAAATTTCGTCAAAAATCAGAGTAGCTCAATTAGCGATTCACGCATCATTTGTTTGGGAGAGCACAGCCAAAACATTTTGCCGCGTCATAATAACTGCATAAATATATATGTGATCACTATGTGGAGAAGTAATACTTTTCTTCGATAATATAGATACCCCGTTGAATAGGCAGCATTTTCGGGAACGACCTGAGTAACTAAGTGAATTTGTCTCCTCAGTATAAAAAATTCACCTTACAGGCGCTTTTACGGGGGAAACGAGGTGCCCATGTTAACGAACCACAACTGTATCTACATTTGATGTGTATTAGAATTATTTTTTCAACACTCTCGTGGTTTTTATTTTAATTTATTTGAACTTAAGAGAAACAGCCCTACCTGCTATGGGAAGGTGAACACAAATGTACGCCTTTTTACTTTGATGGGTTAATTTCTCACATTTAGTTTTAATGCGTGTTATTTTGATAAACTCTATTGTGATGCCGCAACTTCTTCAACAATATTTCGCCTATGGCACTAGGGAGTACTCTTTGTTTGTTTCTTCACGGTCATTTGTCTAGATCACAATTTTTAAACCCCCGATGCATAAATTCTAGGGCGTTACATACGAAACCACTTGGTATCAGTAGCATTTTCACCGCCTCACTTTTGATCGACTGAGCACTAATTGTGTACACTAAATGATGTCAATGCATTTAATAAAAGAAGTGAAACTTCATAATTTACTTACGGGATGAAGAACTTCAAAGCCGGCGAAAAACTTTGAGAGACACTTGACAATTTCGTCACGAAACTGTCTCGGTTTCTTGAAAAACACAAGACATGGTTCACTTTGTTGCATTCAGTAAAGCACACAATGTACATAAGACAGTATTATCGAACTTACATTCATCACGTCATCAGAACGGGCATAGCAGAGCCGTACAATGGCGCAAAAGCGTGTAATTTCCTTTGGTCGCAGCCAAAAAAAAAATAATATTGACAAATTCGTGAGACTGTTAAAATTATCATGTGGATGTTACTAACAAGAAGAGGAAAATGCTAAACACAGAAAGAGACAAAACAACCAATATTCATGTGTTTCCTTTTTCCTGATGTATGTTCCTGAATATCTTCAGAACAACAAGACAACTATGTCTTGAAATCCGAAAGATGAGGTTTTCTGCTCATGCAACTGCCCAATATCGTTTAGTTTAATTTTATTAAAGCATTTTATATAAAAAATACCTATTTATCTTCTTCGAAATGCGTCTCGACCAATACCATCATCAAAATTATTTTCGTAGTTTCTTTATTCTAAACAAAGTGAGCTTCGTCTAAAGCCTCTGACGATTGTTATTTTATCTATGGCTGTAAATAACTTCATATGCCGGATTTTAGGGTAATTGTAAAATACATTAACCCCACGATGAATATTTTTCTCAAAATAGCACGATATACGCTGAAGTAACACAAATAGTAGATGTGACTGTATAAATTCACTCACCACTAAAGCTAAACAGTGCGAATACCTTAAACCAGGGGTCGGCAACCGATGGCCCGTTGGCCGCCTCTGGCGCTTCCTCACAGAGAACATAAGCTCAAGGACCATGAGACATCAAATGACTTTGACATCAAATGAGGTTACACGGGAACAAGAAGCACTTCGAATTGTCGTTGTCTGGCATCATCATACTTGGACAAAGCACGTTCTCACTTTCCTTTTGCCCCTTCTTCGCCCGCCCCATTCGCGACTTGCCGTCCCACCCCCTTCGTGTAGGCGTCATGATGACTCGGCGCGCGCTGCAAAAAGTTTCCCACCTCTGCCTTGAACTAAAAGAGAATCAATTTCCCCTTCACCAAGCTACACGTGGGGCTTTGATATGGTGCATATCTGCTTGCTTCAAATTTATCCTTGTTCAGATATAGAGTTAACATATTCAGAATGACTTCAAGGTATAAATATTGTTATGGGATTAAATTTGCTTAAAACAAAAAGAAGAGGTTCACGAAACGGAAAGATAGATAGAATGAAAACGAAAGACGCCGACCGACACTCCCGGAAAGCTGGATATTTCAGTGAGCCACGAATATAATAATTAAAACAATTGATGTCAGAACTGGGATAAGATCCCACGCCCAGAAACTTGCCACACCGCCAAGTCTAACCATGTTCTCGATGCGATCAGTGTGCTACAAGAACCTTTAGCCAGCATGCGAGAGAAATAGAGCCGCCACCTGAAGAAAGGCAGGGAAGCCCTTTTAGAGCTCCGTCGCGAGCTTGCCGTGCAGCTAGACAATCATCTTAGGTCTGGGTCAGCACCCCTGTCTACGGAACCTCGAGGTTTATTACAGACACCGCTACAGTCCGGTGCGATTACTGGGGAAAGAGGCGACAGCCGCACTGAGAGCGAGGTTCCACCGCCCGTTCAAGCTTCATGACTTAAAAAAGTGGCAGGGATCATCAACTGCTTATTTCTGAAGGGGCGAATGTACGGCACCAACATATGGCGGGCGCACCACTGGAGAACCTTTTACGTTTTTACGTGCATTTAAATCAATTCACTGACATAAATGGATAGACCACGACGTCGCCAGAAGCTTTCTCGGCATCTACACTCCGAAGTCCAGCTTTAGAGGTGCTCTAGAATCATTTTTCTGGGACACAGCGAGAATACCAAGCCCTTGTAGAGTCTCTGACATATCGCTTCGACGCAAAAAATATCGGTCCGTTTATCTATCACGCCACACTCCAATCTCGCGTTCAAGGAAAGGGCAGGTCCTTGCCAGAATTAGCCACTGACATTCAAAGGCTTTCACATCTCGCTTACAGTAGCTGTACATCATCGACACCAGTCCCTCATCTTGGTGGCTTTTGAAAGCCTTGAGGTAAAACAGTAAATCAGTGCGTCCGCTTGTCCTCACCTTCCTGCATGCGTGATGCGGTGGAACGAGTCATGGAAGTGGAGTAAGCAAAGAAAGCCGTGAGAGCCAGCCTACGGTTCATGGCACCGGTTGACCCCCAGCCAGAACTTACGTCTGCCCTATCCCCGAGTCGGCTGTTTTACAGCTGCCGGCACGCCTCTCAAAAGCCCACAAAATAGTATAACCACGCTCAAACCAATCTCCTGAAAGCTGGCGCTGCGGCCGAAAAGGTCACATCCAGAGGTGTTGTAGACAGCGTACTACAAAACAGGGTGACAATTTCGCATTAGAGAACTAAATGGCAACCAAGCTTGCCTGCCAAAACTAGGCTGAAAGGGTAGAAAAGAGCCTATTTCAGTGTTGCGGATAACGAAAGTACTTGCCCAAAAAATTACACCACCTTCCCGAGGGGAACCATGGGGTGATGTGGAGCATCGTGTTGGCTCCGAGGAAAGAGTCAGTTGCGCGCTGACGTCGAAAGATGGCGCCACCGACTGCCCTAGCATCACCCCCTACGCGAGCCTTCGTCGCGGCTCGCGGCAGAAAAACTTAGAACGCTCGGCGCTTGCCGTTTATTTTTTTTTTCACACTTGAAGGAGAGGAGATTAGAGGAGGAGAGTTGCGCGTGCGCGCGCGGTGTGAGTAGAAGCGAACGAACGCGCAATGCACGCAGCTGGTAGAGAGAGAGAGCGGAGAGAGTAACGCGCAGCTTGTTGGAGAGAGCGAAGGAGGAGAGTTGCGCGTGCGTAATGCGAGTGCGGACTACAAGGCCGCGGGACATAGACCCGAGCAAGAGATGCTCCGCAACTAAAAGGTAGGCTTCTTTGGATGAAGAGGTGCAAGGTGTCTCATCTAGAGTGCTGGTTGAGTCTGAAGCTTAACATATCTTTGTTCGGCCGTACGTGTTTAAGAGTATGAATACTCCTACAACATCGTAAACACGACTTTCCAAGTGTTGACTGCTCACCATCACAGGAAAAATGGCATCCACATAACATTCCTTGAGCTTACACTTCTTGTGGCACGATACAATTAATGTAATAAATTATGATGCCAATATACTTTAAGAATGTATCCTTGGACTTGATTTTGTCGAAGCTAACAGTGGCTCGTTAGACCTCAAGTAACATACGTGGTACCTAAGTGATGAACACATAAGTCTGTGCACTGAACGGGCAATTTTAGACAACAAGGGTAGATTTCTGCTATGTTTCAAGTCCGCTCTGGTTACCCCACAAAGCAAAATCATTTCCGAGACTACAGTCGGCAGAAAGTGCTCGGGCGGGATTGCGGTCGCTGAAGGAGAAGTCACGTTCGATATTATTTCTGAAGTTATGTTTGCAAGAACGCTAGTAGTTTCCGTGTTCTCCCATGAAACGACAACAATTTACGGCTTGTTTTGCATTAAAAAGGGGCAGGTAAACTACCAGATTGTAACATAAATTTATCATACAGCAGCGTACCTACTGGGCTTAATGGGATTTTTCATTCAAGATTAACTGCTCTATCGTGTCTGATGGAACAAAGACAGGAGAAGCAGCACGCTTATGCTTATTTCACTCCAAATTTTCGTTGACAGTGCGTACCTATCGCGAACTTTAAAGCCGCCCAGCTGGCGAAAATCTAGAAATTACTAAGACATTACAGCGAGTTCTAGATTACTTTTATTGGGTCGGTTCCATTCGAGACGTTCGAGCATTGCGCAAGAAGTGTAACGAGTGCGAGTTGCGCGGAGGACCACCGTAGCAAAGCCGAGGCAAGATGGTGACGTACAACGTAGGTTCTTTGTATGAAAGGTTTGCCGTGGGTGTTGTTGTCCCACTGCCGAAAACAACGCAGAGTAATGGTTATGTCATAGTCGGTACTGACTATTTTACTAAATGTCCAGAAGACTTTTGGATACGGACGTCGGACGCAGACAGTGATACCAGTATTTTGGTGGAGAATATTCTTCCAAGATACTGAGTACCACTCGGACATTCTTCCCAGCAGGGTAGATATTTTCGAGTCGCAGCTGTTCAAGAGCATGTCTAGAACGCTCGGAATGAGCAAGCTGAGAACAACGTCCTTGCATACCCTGCCGAAAGTCAAGGTTGACAGGCTCAAACACTCACTCAATCGATACCTTTTTCTTTTTATTGGCAAGCACCAAGACAACTGGTACAGTCTAATTTCGTTCTACCTACTTACACACTGGTCAGTTGTCTGTACTGCGACAACGTACACGCCTTCGATGTCGTTAATGGGCAGACAGTCGAGGTTGCAAGCGGACGCCACTTTTGGCACTCTAGTGCTTGTTTCGCAGGCATCAACGCCAAAATATCTCTATCCAAATACTCCCGCTATCTAAGTTCAAAACTTGTCTGTGCGCATAATTTTGCCAGAAGAAACCTGCACCTCAGCAGTGGCAGTGGAAGAGCTAGATGTAATTGAAGGTCGTCAGGTCGCACACTGCAGCCGGGAGATAAAGTGTGGGTGCATTAAGCATGTCGCTTCAAGTGTCGCGACGCGAAACTTTAGCCGAGCTGGCAGAGCCCCTATGAGGTCGTCCAGTGACTCAACTACGTCGTGTACCTTATTTGGCTTGTGTAGAGCTGTAAACGACAAGTGGTTCAGTTTGATTGTGAAGTTTCTTGTCATTTTGACTGCATATTCTAGCAAATCCTCGGAGCGAGGTTTATGTGTGGTAAGAGAGTAATGTTACCGGGAGTGAATTTGCATAAGAAGAAGTGGAGCACGCGACGGGAAGTTAGAAAAAAAGACGACGAACAATGCTCCCGAAAGTCTGGATATTTTAGTAAGCCTAGAACAGAACATTTACAAAAAAGCATTCTGGAGCGCCAACTTCATTTGAGGCGTTTTAAGTCCGCCGTCAATACAAATCGGTTTTCAAGTAACTGAACTTTAAGAAAAGTGTTAAGCGTTGAGGCACCAAAGGCGCATTTCCTAAATTAATGTAATGCGCATATATTATTTCTTTTCTCGACATCCTATGCTCCATATTTTCAGTAATGATATATGTGCACAGGGACACGTTGGATATGCGAAAATGCTCAGCAATTATTTAAATCATATTTCGGGAAGAAGGGCTTGCTGGTCGGTTAAATCAAATGATACTAGATAAACATTATGGTAAATGATTCCTGCTTGCTAGAGCCCATTTCGTCACTTGAAAATGAACCTTATTCACAGGGTTACACGGTAGGGGTTAAACTGACCGAAGCCATTTAGGTTGCACACCAACAATAGACCGGGATATTTTGACTGCATAAAGTTTTATATCATGTAAGTTTAATTTGATTTAATACGATTATATTGCGAAGGCGCTCATAAACAATAGCCACTTGCACTTCACTTAGTTTTTCATCGTCATCTTTAAGATAAATTACACTTGCGATAAATAATTTTGTACCAATTTTTGTATCGTCCGCGTGATTGTTCGCATCTATTCTTTGATTCGCCCACAAGCGGTTGCTTAATTAATCCGCCCCTAGATCTACCTGGCACGTCCTCCCAGTGTGGTGGAGGTGTGGAGTGAAGCCTACAATAATATTGGCGTCTCGTATGTAAGAACACCACAGTGAGTAGGTATTTCATCAGAAACATTTAACAACGAGGCATTGGATTGATCCAAATACCGCTCAGATAAGACAAGCGATTAACAATTGGGAACTGAGCTAAACAAGAAAAAAGTAATCATACTAGAAATGCATTCCGAATATTAGGTATAAAACAAACTATATTTGTAAGACATTAAAGCAGTATCCGATCAAGTGCAATGAACATTACTTACAAAAGATGCCCGAACATAACTGCAGTTTAAGCTCCACCACGCGAAATGGATTACGTACCCAGAAAAAGGGGACTTTGACGTCAGATTTAATGATATGGCCCTTGCAGTCTACAAGAAGCTTCGTGGCGAAAGTAGCGGCCTTTGCCTGGTCCCACGGATCTGCAATATTAAGTCTATATTTAGTGTTTTTAGCTTCCCTTACTACGGTGCCCTGGATGGCTAGATAGAAAACAGCATCTTAGCTGAGAGCGGGCGCAGAAAGCGCTGCCAAAGCCAGTGCACGACCTGAGCGGGACTCAAACCCAAGTCTATGCAGTGCTTTCTTTCACCGTGCCTCAACTGAGACGCTTGTCTAGCAAGCCACCCCTGGAATGCGTCTTTGACATGTGTGTTTAGCGTCATATACTGCCCATACCAAGATTCCTAGAACAACTCAGTTGGAAATCTGCCATAAAGCCTACTTTGAAACAGTGTCTTCCTACTCGAGAACCGAACTAATGGCGAACGCAACGCCCCCATTTCTCCGGCAGCGGCCACTCCGGGAGCTGCACGTCAGCATGTATCGGTTCAGGACGAGTCCCGCAAAGGTCGGAGGCGCCATCTCGCATTGCGATTTTGCAGTAGCAATATAAATGAACTTTTGTGCTTTGACTAGTCGCTAAAGGGTGGCGCTGTTATCGTATTTAGTTTGGTCCCGCTGGACGCGAGTGGTCCGGGTTTCAAGGGTGAGTTTTCAAACTGAGTGTTTTAGTAACCTTGGCCCATACGTATGAAGTGATCCCGCATTTTGAGCAAATGAACATCACATAATCCGACGTGTCATTGTCGAATGTTACGATACAGTCGGTTGGTGCTAGGAGCTTAGGCAAAACGTAAGAGAGAGCGCTAGTGTCGCTGTCGTCGTGACGTCCCAACTCGTGGCTCCCGAAATTTCCCTGGACTATCAAGCAGGGTGGTGAGCTGGGCTAGTTCGTACCGGTTAAACATGATTAAAATCAGCGAATAACGTTAGGAAACTGTTGAAGAAAACATGAGAGAAAAGACGCTGAAACTAACATATGAATGTATCTTCCAAAGAGAGGAAGAAAGAAAGTGACATAGAATATACAGGCACGTGCCAATGACTAGCGATCTCCGGAGCGTGAGGCGATAAATTTAGACCTTTGACGCTTTGAAAAAAACAATTTTTGTGAGAAAGCCACTGATGGCTGACTCACGCAGCGCTCCCCCAGACCCTGTATAATAAACGCCTCATAAAATGCTCTGCTAAGGTGTTTTTTTATATCTACCTATAATAGTAGTGCTAGCCAGAGTCGGACTACATGAACAATTTTGACACTCTAAGAACAAGTTACCACCTACGTTGCATCTAAGTGATAGCTAATGTTCACGAAGTCTGTCGTTAATACGTCCAGTCTGTCCGATATAAGTTCTACCACATGACAACGGGATGCTGTACACCACGCACGAGGTACAGGGCACAAACGGTGATACATGTTTTTTGTTGCACTTGTGTCTGGATACTTGTTTTATGCCGAGATGAACCTTTGAACAAATTTGGGATATTCTTGAGGAACAGAAAAAAAAACGGTACGCCATATCTTTGAGCTACATGTTTTAGGTTATGCGATACCTTGTGTAAGTACGGTACCACTACCACTCGTTTTTTCTCAACATCGCGCCTAGGGCTTGTTCCACCATTTACATTTTTGTCCAAGACATGCACCACTTCACATAACACCGGCACAATGAAACCCGGAAGACCGGAGTCTTTAATTCGGGCATTAAGTCTCTCCTTAATACAATGAACACAATACTTTTGTAGAGCGGAGCCAAGACATGAGATTGCAATACCCCTCTTTCCAATTTTTGAGTGTGCAGAAGCGTAAGGTAAAGACGCCCTTTTTTGAACGTGGGTAGAAGGACCAGCATAAGTAGTTGAAGCAAAGTTAGAGCGAAAGGTCCAGAAATTGTAAGACGCCTTCCCTAGGCTCTTCATACGTGTACCTGAGACGAAAGCTGCACTTATCAAAAGTATTCATAACACTAGCTAACTACATCCTGTTCCACACAATTACAAAAAGAAGCAAAAAGTCGTCAAAATATCTAAACAGCTTTGTCACACCAGAGGTTAGGACTAGTGCAATAGAAATCTCAACTCTGGCAAGAAAAATATCACTTAGGACTGGCGCTACTGACGAGCCTATGCACACGCCGGATCTTTGAAGAAAAAACATCATTATGGAATCCTATGAACGTAGAATTTAAATAAAACGTTAACAGTTCAAGAAGCACTCTGTAGAGACTTCACTCGAGTTTTGGAAGGAAAGTTTTTCATTCTTCTCGATGCAGGTTTTCACAGAGTCAAGTAAAACGTCATGGGGAAGAGAGAGAAAGGTCCTGAACATCAATACTAAACATGCCATGGTTGCCAAACTGATCAACCTTCAAAGTTTGACAACTTGTTCAAAATTCTGAACCTTGAAAGGGTCCCTCATTCGCAGATCCGACAAGTGTTTTTGCAGGTAAGGCAGACACCTGGCGCTGCCATGTGCCTTTCTCGGTGACGATGCCACAAAACGGGAAGGCGTCCTTGTGCGTCTTGGCGCTGAATAAAACTTCAAGCTGTAATATTTTCGCCTTTTAACTTTTCCAGCCAGTTGGACCAACGACATGCTTTCACGCAAACGCACTGCTTCACCCCGTACCTTCTCTAGGACTGTCTGCGCTGGACGGAATTTCCCTTGAACTGCTTCACATGCCTTTTGATTAAACAACCCTCTGGTGAGACTACAAAAGATCCTTCTTTATCCGCTTTCAGAACACGTATTTAATTATCAATGAGGAAGTCGATGAGCGGTTTTTGATGAAAGACTCGTGGGCGCCGCACCCCAAGGAGACATTCTACACTTTCCGAAGTGCAACGAGGTCTATCTTCCTCATCTGTTCGGAGAGCCCCTCTCCGAGCTGAGGTAACCAGCTCCGGGAGGCGCAGTGAAGGTTGAGTGCAAAACTTGGGTCCAAAGCCCAGTGTATTGCCAAGGTCTGGTAGGGATAACTACATCTCCAAAGGTCCTGAAACGGCCGGCTGTAGGGGCAACCTTAGTAGTTTTCGGTAGATGTGGCCGAACCGGCTGCCACAAAAACTCAACGACGTTGCTCGGGATCCGTACTCCTCTCCACAAATACTCTGCGTCGTCGCCCCACATTTCCACTTTATACACCGCAGTCGGCCCACATAGTTTTGGAAAAACCGAACCTGGTTCCAGTATTCTGACCTTATAATTCAGCAGATTCTACTGGAATGCGCCACCGAGGGTGCTAGAAAGCCAGCCATTCCCCGGAGGGAAATTACGTGTGGTGAAAAGCTCATTGAATTTTGCAGGAAACTATACTGTTCGTATGAAGGAACTAAATAATGGGTCAAGGAAACTATAACTGCTCAGTCTGAAAATTCACAGACGGAAAGTATACTACTCGCGGACCAGTCAATTCACTTAAGGAGTGCATAAAAATATTTTGCAGGTGGCGTAGAGTTGTACCTGATTAAGTCATATTAACGCATGCATATAATAAATTTAGTCGATCTAAAATATTCGCAAAATATCATGAGCACGCAATCGATAAATAACCTCACTATATCGCGAATTCTGGCATACTTTATACTAAGCACAAAACTCTTAGCTCCTGATCAATTCATTACCATTGATTTTGTAAACTTTTAACATAACCTTAGGCTGTGGCAACAACTGCAGAAGTACAAGTACGAAATATATTTCTAAAATACTATCGCGATACATTTGTATCGCGATACTACCCAACTCTGACCAGAATATATAACGGACGCAGGCGCATATTTTTATTCTCGTAAATTATAATTTAGTAGATACTATATAGCATTTGCGCAGTTCATCTGGATTTTGTTGTACATAAGAAGATTATATTTAAGGGTCGGGCGAAAGTACACTTTATTTAGCAGCCGCGTGACGTTTTGTTTATATATTTTTTTGTTGTGGACCTCCTTTGTAATGGCAACTTCATCTCATGGAAAATCGTCTTATATTACATTCCTTGTTGAAGAAGGCTGGCAGCTGCATTTTGAACTATTGATGAAATCGTCATTTCAATTATTTGAACGTATGACAAAAAGAAGGTTTTGATTACATTTTGTTTTATTGATTCAATGATTAATCACGTGACTTCGCGTCTCACGTGACGTCACGGTATCAAGTCAGGGTGTTAAATGACGTGAACTAGAAGGTGAAGAGCTTTAACACCTTTACACTGCGTTTGTCTCAATATATTCTCGTTCTTCCGGTTCAGAAAAAACAATTAAATTCAGTATGGTGTCGAAGATTAGAATTGTTAATTTTCTTAATTTATTTTCATGCGATCAAGAAAGCATGCCTTACTCATGGGTTCTCCGCACCATCTTATCTCTTGTGGGCTGGATGCGAGGTAGCGTACCGAAGTGAAGATGACGAGCAGTCTAACCCAAAACATTGCAATCGGAGAATATCCAGCGTTCGAGAAACAAGAACGTAGTGAACGTAAGCACAACCGGCCTTTTATCGATGTACCTGGAACTGGGAAGACACGGGTGAAATCCGCCTTGATTTTTTAACTGTCTACACAGGGAAAACAAATGAAAAGGGAAACGGGCTTTTACTTCAACCGTCACTTCCACACGAAAATGAACGAGGGCCACGAGATTTGTTCGGCGCAGCTGTATCTTACCTCCATTAAAGTAGAAGTGTGTTCATGTAGTCGGCTCAGCTTAGGTAGTCTAACAAATCGGCTAGCTTTAACCGGCTCACCCTTGCTTTTACCTTTTCCCCAGAATACAGGCTAACTGAACAGGTGTACTTGGGCTGTGTAACGCCGCATCTTGGGGTGAAATATTCCTCGCTAATTCCCCTCCACCTTATTGCTAACACTCGTGAGTTAAAAACAGCAGATAATATATGAAAACAAAAATACCGCGTTTATCATGAAGAATTACACACTAAACTAACACAGATTTTGTGTTCGTTCATAGTGTGCGTGGCACATCACATGCAATCATGTGAATGACGTGGCTTCAGATCGCGACACTTAGGATGCGAATAAGCGATGTCACATGACATCAAAATGTAAACAACGTCATCGGATCATCTAAGGTTGGGTGCCAAATTGGGGCGTAACAAGGGGTCATGTTAGGTCACCACGTCATATGACGCCAGGTCTAGTGACGTCAAGGTTTCAGGTGTCACCGTCCAGTGAGTTGAAGTCACTTCACAACATGACCTCGTGACGACATTTAATCCCGTCCTGTGAAGTCAGTTTACGTGACTTCGCGGCGTCAAGTAACATTGCCGTGTGACGTAGCCAAAAATGACACCATGATTTGCCGCCATGGTGTCACCTAACGCTTTCACGTGACTTCATTACACGTAACGTCATGGTTTCGCGGGACATTGTACCGCGTGACGTGACGTCTTTTAACACCCTGACTTGATACCGTGACGTCACGTGAGACGCGAAGTCACGTGATTAATCATTTTATCAATTAAATAAAATGTAATCAAAACCCTCCTTTTCTCATACGTTCAAATATTCGAAATGACGATTTCATCAATAGTTCAAGATGCAGCTACCAGCCTTCTTCGACAAGGAATGTAATATAAGACGGTTTTCCATGAGATGAAGTTGCCATTACAAAGGAGGTCCACAAAAAAAACAGATATAAACAAAACGTCACGCGGCTGCTAAATAAAGTGTACTTTCGCCCGACCCTTAAATATAATCTGCTTATGTACAGCAAAATATAGATGAACTGCGCAAATGCTATATAGTATCTACTAAATTATAATTTACGGGAATAAAAATATGCGCCTGCGTCCGTTATATATTCTGGTCAGAGTTGGGCAGTATCGCGATACAAATATATCGCGATAGTATTTTAGAAATATATTTCGTACTTGTATTTCTCTATCCCAATACACAATTTCACTAGGATATGTATTCCGGTATCGAAATACATTTGGAATATATTTTTTCTGTCACAACACAATCAGGATTAAATGTATTTCGTTACATTTCTTGAAAAATACGCCCCCCCCCCCCCCGAAAAAAAAATTGAAGTCCGAACGCCTCTTCTTTTTTTACTTATAAGGGCACCAGGGTCAAGGAGATGCTGGGGTATTGCTACTACGCTGACCAAGGTTCCTTCTGATTCTCCCCAAAAAAATTATATTCTGAGCAGTGTTTCGTTGTCGGAAACTCGAACCAGGTAGCGTGCCAGGAGTGGAGTCGGAGCATCTTCTGCCGCAGGTCCCGAGGTAGGGATTTCTTGAGTCATTGTTTGCTGGCTTTCAATACCCGCTGCTAACCGTCTCTTTTGCCTTAGCGTACACAGTACACCTAGCCGGCTAAGCTGAGTCACAGTCCGTTGCAGGTCGACCCTGGCAGTGGTCGACTTGAAATAGAAGGATGACTCACGCAGTGAAGTTCGGCACATTCACGAATACGCCTGCGCCCTCAATAGTGCAGGGCTCAATGGTACGTCATCAGTCGACGTGAACGTGATCCGCTGCTCTCATGATCCGATACCCAGAAAAGAGTCCAGACGTGGCCTCGCTGTGCCGACCCATTCTTTGTACACCTGCGACTCATCTTGAGCATGCTATTTCTCGGTGAGCTCGCACCTGTACCGGCAAAGTCAGGTCGCCGTCCACGAGGATTGCGACAGCCAACACAATCGCAATCTACGGTCGCAGTCCTCAAGTTTGGCTAGGCGAAACTTGAGGACTGCCATCACATGCGTTATAACGTCGCCGTGTCGGCAGCAAGGACCGTCACAATGACGATACCACCGTCTCTTTTTTCAACCGCAACAGAAGATAAGATATGTGACTAGGATGCTTCAGGTGGCTCACTATTCTCGAAAATTCAAATGGAAAAGCCTGCACGATATTCAACGAGGTCACCTACAACGAAAGTACGTATTGTCATTTCATACAGCAGCGTGGGTAAAGTTTCGTGTTCAAGGCCACACCTAAAGATTAAAGAATTCCAGTTCATTCCACCGTGACGTCATGTGAGAACTGTTTACAGGGGCGCCCTTTTTGGACAAGCCCGTGGTGAAGTTTCGATGGGATTTATTGTGACATGGAATTTATTTATAGGTCGAAGTCTTTTCGCATCACTCGTCAGACAAACAGGATGTCAGAGGAGGGACCGCGGTGAAATCTTAGTGGAACGTTTTTTGAGCTTATTGAAGACTCCTTTTCTTCCGGAACCACTACTCAAAGCGAAGTGCCAAGCCTGAGGGAAAGTAATTTCGAAATCAACAACTTCCACTTCAAATTTGACCTCACTTCGCGACTCAAACATATTTGAAAAATGTATTTCAGTATTTGTAGTTCTGCTCTCCCTAACATGTATTACGTATTACTGTATTTGTATTTTCAAAGACTCTTTACCTATTTTTAAAATGTATTTCCGATACGTATCGAGATACAATTTGACAGTTATATTTCAGTATCAGTATTTCAGCTACTATTGTCATGTATCTCAGTACTTGTATTTCCAACTACATTTTTGAGTATTTCCGCCCAGCCCTGTTCTGGGTCTGTTTACTCTCAAAACAGGATTAATATGCGTTTCATATCTGTCACCTGACCCTTGATGTTGTTTACTGAATGTTATCTCTCCTGCAAAAGCATAAACTCTTGCTAACTAATAGGAAGCTAATCTGGCACACAGATACATAGCTTTGGCAGTGTATTACGTCATCCCAGTTTTATTTATAATAATGTTATTATTCTTATCATTATAACATTTATTATATAATTATAACTATTATTATTATTATTATTATTATTATATTATTACTACAACTACTACTATTTAGAATTGCTCGATAACCATTGAAAGAGACCTTGCCTAAAGCACCGGAATGCCAGATGACACTTGGCTAAGAGAGACAAGGAGAAACTTCAGTTGTCCATAATCTAGCGCCCGCTTCCTACCTCCGGCAACGCTCCAGCGTCTCGTGCATCTCGAGTGCGAACGCCGAATGTCGTGCTTCTTTCTCCTTACGACAGGTGGCGCGGATTGTCGCAATCGGGTAATGTCTCTTCATACTTCTTTTAAAGGGCAACTCGGGCCAAACTCAAAATCAAATAAATTACTGGTATCGCTGTAGTGACAGAAAATACGACCCCAGCCAAAATATTACGTCCGGGGGACGCCGCATTCTCAAATAATGCCGATAATAAAAATGCGACCCGCCGTGAGCCGCTGCTCTTTTGCGGGCGGCCAGCGGGTTGCCGATCGCTAAAGCAACATTGGGCCGTGACGTCAGTATCGTTCTCTTTTTTCCTCCGGTCCGGGCGTTGCGCGGAGTGCGCTTCTTTGAGCCGCTACCACCGCTACTTCGGCTTTTGATTTGCGTGTTTAGCCGTTGCTTTTATCTGTATCCCGTGTAGCTTCGGTATAGCCTTTTGTTTATTTACTTGTGAGGACTACAAGACTCGTTTTAGTGAGCAACTCGGTGCGCCCAAGACTGCCCAGCTGTTCCTCGAAAGATGCCGAGTACAACTGGTAGCGCTGTGGGCTGCTCAAACAACCCGCTGCGCAACCCGGAGGTGCTTTTTCACAAGTTTCCAACAGACCGGAAATCGGAAAAGGTGTGGGTGAACGCTGTTCGACGAGTGGACTTTAGACTTCGGCTTTTACGTGCCAGAGGAAAAAAGAACGAAAAAACAGACGTGTACAGCCGAGCACACCTGTGTTCGGGCGCCGCGGCCCACGCCGGAGAGCCTCAAAGCTTCGTGTCTGGGACTGACACGCAGCGCGAAAGCGAGAGGGCCCCCAGTACTGTACGTCACTGGCAGGGTGGCGTAGAGCAACGCCGCTCCATCCACGGAGCCCTCATGACAATTTAGGCCTAGCCACGAGTACGGAAGCCCGCACGCCTGGCGACAGCCGCCGAGTACGGCACCGAACGAGTTCACTCGTTTTCCAGTCGCTGGCTTTTGGGTATACGCACTAACTCTTGCTACATATTCTAGATAACTACCACGCATACAGAATTAAAACAAAATCAGCTTACCTCCTATTTTTAGACGGCTAGCGCAACAGAGGTAGGTGCCGCTCGGCCTGCGTACTCGTTCAACGTGAACGATCCTGACGTCACGTTCACATAGCGGCTGATTTCCAGTGTTCCCGGGGCCTCGAGCGGCTAGTTTCGGTTTGTTGGCCGCGCCCCAAAAAAAGCTTTGAGGCGTCGATATCTTTAAAACTACGCACAATAACAAGAAATAAAATACACCTTGCAATTCAGGGACGCCGACTGCGCTAAAAACAGTCATAATCCCAAAATCGAAAGTATGGACCGGAGTTGCCCTTTAAAAGTGACAACAACCAACACAAATTATAAAGCAGATTCCGGTGGAACAAAATGGCGGCATTCAGTTGAAACCTCTGCTGTGAGCCGCTATTTACTTCCTAAAACCTGCACCGTCACGCAGTCGACGCTTCAAAGGATGTCGCTACTTGTAGGAAGCTCTTATCTAAGGACTTTCCAATTTGTGATAGAGAGGTTATATTTTAGGTAGTTTCAATCTGCTCGATTGGCGTCACCTTGTTTATGGGCCGCGTTTGCAATACAAGCTGCGAACGAGCAGGTTGGTCGTGTGTCAGCGTCTCCACCGCGAAACAACAGAGCGCACCCACGCTTGCGACCGATCGGCGCAGTGGGCGTCCTCCGTGTGATTGATACGCTCCCCTTGGTTTGAGTTGTACTGCCTCTCCAGTCTACGCTCTATGATTGGGAATTGCCGTGACGACGGTACTCGATGAGGTTGAAGAGAACTTTCGTATAATGTAACTTCCTCCTCAAAATGGCCATGCACAAAAAAGTAAAACCGAAACTAAAATACAAAAAAAAAATCAGAAAGGTTAAGCTTTTTCTGAGGCAGAACCTTCGCTCAACCGTGCACTCTAAGAAATGCCTGCGCGTCTACTAACTCGCAAAACACTCAAGACAAAATCATTGCGATCTAGAAATCAGCTCAGCGAATGATGAGGCAGAACATCTGTTTAGGTCTTCAAATTAAGTCTGCGCTGTGGCATTACGCAATGCAAGCATGACGCTTTGCATTGCGCAATGCCCCAACGCAAACTTCATTTTTTGGTCTAAACGGATGTTCCGCCTCATCATTCGCTGAACTGGTTTCCTAGATCGCAACGATTGGCTCTTTGAGCGTTGGCGGGTAAGTAGGCGCGCAGGCATTTCTTAGAGTGTGTCGTCGTCTTGCTTTGAAGGACGTGTTGAGCACTTTCCGATAGGCCTGTTTCTCTCGCCGCTAGGGAGCACTGTGGAGTTCGCAAAACGGGACCACAAAGTACCGGGTGATTCAAGGAGCGGGTAGACTCTTTAAATCGACCGCGAAATTCGGTTTCTTAACCTATCGCGTTCCGATTTTGTACAGCGTTGGCCAGAGGCAGTGCATTTTTCTATAAAATTCGCAAAGAGTGAGCTTACCTGAGGAAAAAGTAAAAAATAAAAAGTCTTAATGCCTATGGAAATGCACCGAAGCCACCGGTCTTCAAACCATAGCGCATAGACGCCTTATGGTTTGACAACCGGTGGCTTCGCTGCATTTCCATAGGAGTTAAGCCTCTTCTTTTTTTTTTTTTGCTTCTTCCTCAGATAAGCTTGCTCTTTGCGAATTTTATAGAAAAACGGCACCACCTGTGGCCAACGCTGTACGAAATCGGGACGCATAGGTAAGAAACCTAATATTGCGGTCGATTTAAAGAGCCTTGCCGCTCCTTGAATCACCCAGTAGACGCTGTAGCCTCCGCTGCCGTCCGCGAGACGCAACAATTGAATTCTTAAGCAAAACGTCGCCATATTGTTCCATGCATGTCGGTGAGCGTCCGTACCATGCGCTCTAACGAAGGATTGAATATAAAACTGGAAAACATTTAAAATAAACAACAAACATTGTAACTATCGGCTTCAGTGTCGAATCAAAACTAAATAATGCTTTTCTTTTATCTTTTGCGTTCTTATTTTATTTCACAAATGTATATCTACGTGGGTGAACGCTGTAACGCACAACCTAAACAAACCGCTAGAAAACTCCACGAGTTGTCATCTTGGCGCAATTTTCCAGAACAGCGCCTCAGGCCAGACTTTGTGAAAGAAAGCACTGGAAAGGTTGAGGCGCGCGAGAGTCTTAATACTCGGCTTGATTCCCGGTCAGCCCGTGTGCCAGCTTTGGCTGTGCTTTCTTTCCGCCTGTCTCAGCTGAAACGTTGTTTCCAGCAGGTCTGACCTGACTGCTTATCATTAATTGCAAAGGACAATTGTCATGGTGGGTGTAAAGCGCAAAGTGGATGCTTGGAGTCGTTGCACTATTAAATCCGCACCGGTAAAGTTGATAATCTGACAATAATATTTTTTCAATAAATGAAATAAAACTGAATTTAAAAAAATACCACCTAGGGAGGGTTTCGCCCATGTCCAACGCTTTTGGGAGCACACTTCAAAGCCACGATGACTGTTTTTTTTGGTGCCTTACCTTGAGACCCAGTCACTGTGTTTTGGTCATAATACTCTCCGTCAGTTATCTACAAGTATTGTAAATTTGAAACTGAAGATCTCGAATTCCTGCACGGTGGTGGACAGGACAGAACCGGCGCGGTTGCAAAGCTGAAACATTAAAAATCGGATTTTTTATCTTTGATTGAAGAACACAAAATTCCACTTCGTCATCGCTATCACATGTAGTTCAATATTTGCACCTTTCGTTGTGTCGGAACATGGCGGGCGACATTACATTGTTGGTTATTTATAGGCTTTAGGCACTAGGTGCACTAGTTGTTTTCGGACACACGCTCGTGACCCTTGTGACGCGCTTCTCGGTCCTTTTTTTTTTGCGCAAGACTGTGTTTTACTGCAAGAATGAAGAAGACGCGCGAGAAGGTATTTCAGACAAAAATCTTCTGCGTCAGGCACACAGTCCTCTCCAGTTTTCCTGAACTTCTGAACCTAGAATATCAGCTATATTTCAAAAGATGGCACAAGTGCGCGTCGTGTGCTAAAGTATAATTCATTTTTTTTATTATTTAGGACAATGCGTACGCTTTCAAAAATCACAATCATAAAAAGTGATTTTAATTGGAACTAGAAAAGATGTAATAAAAAAATTTCATTGTTTAAATAACTCTCCTCTTCTTTGAAACCGGTTTCTTGCATACAGAGGTAAGCTTCAAAATAGTCCCATGATTTAAAATATTTTAAACAAATTTGAATATGAATACAACCAAGGCGGCCCTACAAAGAACCAACTTAGTTCCTCTAGCATGCACATAAAACATTAGATCAGATGCCAACATGCTATCTGAGAAAACCAAAAACATCTGAAGAAAATTCTTTCAAATTTAATCACAATCAAGTAGAGTTAACAAAAAAAAAAAAAAACACCGGCGTTGCATTTTAAATTTTTATTTTATTTTTTACACTGCGTTTTTATGATTACCAGGAGCATGCCCTTAAATTTCGTTGATGCGTTATGATGTGAAACATAGTTACCACACTTCAACATGAAATAAAAAGATCCATTTTCGAATGACCCTGAAATAAGATAGTGAACCTGTTAAGAAAGAGATGTAAGTGCAGAACCACACGAGTCATGCATATATTCAATATAGAATAAAAACGCAACTTGGATGCATTGCAAGTCTAGAAATTTTGAATTCGTAGAGGCATAACTTTGAAGATATCCAAACTTGCACTTTTTGGTTTCTTATTGTGCGTTAAGCTTTGAGAAATGCATGTCACATTCTGCACAAAGCACTAACAATGAATCGGCTATTTATTTGCAAAAATAACTAAATACTTGACACGCGCACACACGCTACATTTTGCAGCGCAAACAGGAGCGTTAGCACAGCTGTCACCGGTGTTATGGTTGGGGCCGTGGGACCCCTGCCTCAAAGAAATATTATCTCCTGGTTATCAACTGCAACTAAACTCAAGCCTAAGCGATGTGAAATGGTGGTGCGACACTTGCGATATTAGGTCAGACCTTGAAAAGCAGTTTGTCTCCAAATCACAAAAAAAAAATCCATTCCTATTTGAAAACAATTAAAAAAAACTTTCTCTTTGCTCAGTGTAAAAAATATATAGCTACCTCTGTTTAACTAGCAGTAAAAAATAATTGTTCTCCACGCATAAACAATATTTCTGCGGCAGTGTTCAGACAACTCGGTTTTGTAAGGCACAAATGGACACGTGCTCCTGTACCTGTTAAATTGTTGGCACACAACCCATTTGTTAGACAAAAAAATGGGATAAGGTAGCACTTTGTCCGAAACTTATATGAAGCATGACCCGTCCCTCTTAAAAAAGCTGCAAAGATAAGCCGTGAGGTTTACCTGTGAAATCCTTAATAGAACAGATCCGCCATCTGACATCAGGAAGACACAATAAACAATAATGGAACCTGGAGGAGTACAAGGTCAATAAAAGACAAACACAAATCTTCAAACGCAGCTAGGTGACTGGTGCGAGCTGAAACAATCCGCCAGGTATTCGTATCGAACCAGGGACCCCTCTATTATCGTTTATTCTGTCGAGCTCGCCTGCACCTTTGCATCAATTGTATTAATATTATGATGAAGACCTAGATTATATAAAAAAAAAACTTTAGAGCTCGGTCGTAGAAACGTCGGCCTTAAATTTTTGTGTTTACTCCTATAGGCGCTTTGCGGCCGCTGTTCATAGATGCCGCAATAAACGACATTCATTTCTTGTTTTCTCTTATTTCGTTTACTTTACATCATGACCACAGCAGGCATGTTATTGTCATTTTTGATTCTACTGTGCCCTTCTCCCCATCATTTGTCTTTGTGGAAGCTCGTAAACGCCCGTTTTCAGTTTCAGGTATACTCCGTTCATCCTTAAGCTGAGACTAGGAGCACCGCCTTCAGTGCGAGCTCGCTGGCTTCCGCAGTGCTTTGGTTGCGACTGCCTGCGGGTTCACACTTCAGTTAGCAAGGGCAGAAAGCTTGCGCTGATGGCGGAGTTTCTAGTCTCAGCTTAAGGGTGAAGCGACGTATAGCATTAGCCGACTCAAAACATCGGTATTTTATTGTTTTTTCCAGGACGATACATTAGTTTATGATCATAGTCCGTCAACTTCACACGCCATCACATCATGCACGGAGACATTTGCAGTGCTGCTTTGAGTGGACCCAGAAAGCCGGAGCAACGGTTTATGAACCATGACGATGACTATGTGTCGGCGAACGATGTACTGGCGGGAATGAAGCTGCCCCGAAAGAGAATTGTGAGGCAGTCATAATCAAATTGGGAATAGTTCCTATCTGCATCATCTGAAGTCCTCTGAAGCAAATGCGATCAGGGCTTCTCGGCCAGCGCTGTCAACTTGAGTCAGGACGGCACAGACATCGTACGGCGACGTATCACAGTAGAGAAGAAGAGGTTTAATCTCACTATAGTGGGCCAAGGTGGTCTGTCGCGGGACGAGTTTCTTAAGCCTCGAGAATGCTGTCTTGTGCGCCGCGCGCCGCCTCCATGGAGATGTTGTTCTCGAAAACATGCAGAGATCCTTTGCTATCGTTGCTCGTTCCTGTAGGAACCTGTAATAGGACGCGAAAATTTTTAGATACGACCGCAGCGTCATCTCTGATATCGGTTTCGGCAGATCTCGAATTGCCTAATGCTTGTCATCGGTTGGATGGATTCCGGCTGCATTAATCTTGCAACCGAGGAAGGCAACCTGGGGCACTCCTGAAGGTGCATTTTTTGGTTGGCACGAAACACCAATTTCTTCAAGCCTCGCGAGGACGGCCTCCAAGCGATGATTGTGTTCTTGCGATGTGGACCAAGCGATAAAGATTGTATCTAAGTATGCGCTGATGCCTGACATGCCAGCAAGGGTTTTGTCTATGCATTTTTGAAATATCGATGGAGCGGCAGACAGGCCGAAGGGCAGTCGCTTTGACGCGATAGAGCTCTTTGACCGTGTCAAGGTCGTGGGTGTATTCTCGGTGACTGTTTAGCTGCTGAAAGGACTTTGGCTAGAATTTTGCTACGCGCCAAAGTTGGCGCGTGTGACGGGATACTGTGTGGCGAAAACCATGACACGTATGGAGATCTTCTGATACTACGGCGTGAAAAGCGTCTGCTTCGTGAGTAATATTACACCAGCGTCACGCTATCACTCTAATTTTGCAGTTGACGGGTGTCATCAACCAAAAAATGCTCGCGATATGGGAGTGTGTTTTCTACCTGCCTGCAACCATCACAGTGAGAGAAAAAATTGTCACGGTTATTTTGTTTTGTTTTATTTCTCAGCAAGATCTTGAAATATATTATATAACTCGGTAAAAACTCCAGGAAAGTTTGTTACGGGCAGTTCCTTCGACCACACAAATATATATAGTAGCAACTTCTGCTGTATTGACAAACAGCGCCAAACACACAGGCACACACACACACAAAGTCGAGTAGAAGAAATGTTACATGACGAGAGCTGCCTGACAACTGAAAGTTTATTCACAAAAGAAGAAACAGAAAAAAGAGCCACAGCTACCACCATCAAATAATAAACAAAATACGTATGAACAACAAGAGAAAGGCTCAAGGCAACGCGCGGGAACTGAGAAGCTAAAATACAAAAGAGTAGCACGTGAATCACCCACAGTCACTGAAAAATAAGGAACTCGATATTTTGTTTAATGGCGTATAAACGTACGTCTTTCGTTGGACGCAGATCTGTACCTTCTCTTGATTATTTCAAAAAGCGTGAGGCTTTAACTTGTTCTTCATACGTGTTTTTGTTTATTTTTATGGTGGTTGTCTGAGGCTGTTTTTTTTGTGTTTCTTCAATACATTCTACGTTGTCAATCACCGCTCGTCTCGTCCACCTCTTTTTCTAGTCTGTGTGCGTTTGTCTGCGCTGTCTGCTCGATAGCAGGCATGAACCGACTGCAGGCATCACCACCTTAATGCAATGTCTGCGCCTGGGTAACCCTTACTAGAGCAAAAATAAAGTATTAGTATTACTAAAACATGTGCTGGCATGCCCGTCGACGTTTATGCACTTCACGCTCGTCGTCGCAACTTATCATCATTACATGCATCTGCTTCATAATCTTCTCAACCTGTTCAAATATTGCGGAAGCCTCTACAGGCAGGAGTTAGCACGCTCTGTTCCTTGAGTGTCAATAAAATAGTGCACGGGCGCCTCACTTGCGAAGTCCCACAGAAGGAATGGACCTTTTTATCAGATAAAGACCCCACCCGGCAGCTGATGTGCGAACTAGAGGTTGTTGAAGGGACCCGCTTTACCAACTGTCATGCCCTTTCAGTTTCCACCGGACGGCACGGACGCACAGAGAGTACGGACGAACGGGACAAGAGATTTTTACACCACTTGATCAACTTCGCGGATACAACCAACGTGAAACAAGGCACATGACCACCTATTGAGGGAGGCGAGATCGCGGTGATCGCAATGCAAGCGTGCAAGCAACCATGGATCGGTCGGCCCTGGTGGCGACGACGGGATCAGCACATATCCTGCCAGCGTAGCGAATTTTGCCTAAAACTACCACAAACCCGGCAATGCACGATCGCGATGAAAGGATGAAAGGACTAAAGCAAGAAGTCCATACAGAGTCTAGGCGGGTCTAGGTAGGTCTAAGACGATGTTCGTCGAACCCCGGTCGCCGCGACGACGCTACTCTATAACTCGTCGCTTTCTTTCGCTTCCGCCGATGAACTACCGGATCAACCGGGAGTAAGTGGAGTGCTTGCCGCTGGGCGTCGAGAGCTCATGCGTGCGCGGAAGTTTTCTTCAAAAAGGTCCATTGACCTCGGATGATGCAAGTTTCGTCCCCTGTCGTCAACTTAATTCAACGCGGTCGCTTGCTCCTTCCAGAAAGGATCACTGGACCTGTCGAAGCCATCTTGTCGTCTCCTAGAAATGCAGACTTGGGAAGTAATCCGTTAAAATAACGCATTACTTGCAATCCCTTACTTTTTTAAAGTAATCTTGTAATCGCCACGTCACTTTTTTCCGGCAGTAATTTGTAATGCAATTTCGTTACAAATACAGATAACGGATTACCTTACTTACTCGTTACTTTTCTAAAATATGAACATAATACAAAAGCGAGCGATATGAGAAGGCAGTTCAGCAGCATGAAGATATCAGGTTCAACACAATAGAAAACAACGTGAAGAGGAGAATAACCGAAAAGAAACCAGATTTTTGTTTGACCAATCACTATGAAACACTAGGAAAACGTGCAAAACATGTACACGTTTGCAAGTTCGGCCTCATGGCGCCGCCATCTTGCTCAGTGGGGTGCGCTTGGGCGCTGCCATAATTCAATTACAACGCCTTAGCAAGGCTTGGCAATTGGCAACGCTATTAGAACCACTCAGTTGGGAAACTGCCAAAGAGCCAGCTCTGAAAATGTGGCACCGATCCGTACTCGAGAACCGAGCTAATTGCAATCGTAACGTCGTCATTTCTCCCGCAGCAGCCAATCAAGGGACGGCACGTGACTTCTATTTGGCTTTAATAGGCCATTTTCGCGCCGAAACATAGACGGTGGATGAGGTTTTAGGGGTGCCACCCCGTCTCCCAAGCGGACGGACCGCGAATTACCACCGAAGTTAGGAAGCACCTAGGTCGGGACGCGCTACATGAAGTCACCGCTGAGGTATGGTTGTATAAAACAATAATAATTGTGCCGCAATACCTTGCAAAGTAAAAATTTTAGGAAACATCACGTGCCCTTCATTTTGTAATAAACTCCAATAAAAGTGTGGTCACCTTGAGACTTTCTAAAAGCTCAAGGTGACCACACTAAAGACAAAATCATAAAAAGTGGCGCTGTTGTTGTACTTAGCTCGGTCTCGGTGGACGCCAGCGGCCCAGGCTTCAACGGTGAGTTTCCCCAACTGAGTGTTCTAGTAACGATGGTAATCGGATTATAACGCGTCCAAGCTCACCCCAGCCGGGCAAGATGGCAGCGCCCCGAGGCCGGACTCGCAAACGTGTATACAAATGTGCGAAAAACAAAGATAAAGGAGACAACGCCGAGTACTGGGGAAAGTAACGACAAAGTAATTTGTAACGTAACGAGTAAAATAATTCGATACCTTTCAGCGATAGTTAGTATCAGGTAACGGCAATCTATTACATTTAGGGCTCAGTGATTTGCAACGGTAATTCGGTACATATCTTCTAAGTAACGGGCACAAGTCTGCTAGCCGGACAAGAACAGGTTGCAAAATTTCCAGTATTACCGTGCGTTAATTATCGAAATATTGCACTGAGACGATAGAAAGTGTATTCATGATTACATCTGGAAAAAACACATTGGCTACAAATAAGTATTCACCTTTTTATCAATGACAAATCGTTGCTTTGCGTCGAGCCCCCAAGCGCTCGTACATAATATCAATGGCTCCTCGCAAGGGTTTGTTGAGTAGAGACCGTATACCACTATGTTATGACGGAATCGCCACGGGGTCCACCCAGATATTTTTATAAATCAAAACATTTTACACGATTTTAGTTGCGGTGTATCAAACTCTCACACCAAAGAGACGTAACCTTTAAGAGCGTAGAAGCTACCCAGCGCACCATGTGCCCAAGTGCACTCTAACTGCGTGTGCGAGTTTTAGCTTTGAAAGATAACCCGCACTTCGGCGCTGAGCAGCTGAAATATAATCCCTGCATTGTGGGCAGTTCGCGCCGGGTTGAAAGGTTCAAGCTGTGTAGTTTAGAGCGTAATGAAAGGAGTTAAATTTCAATCGACCAACAAAGTCGAACCTTCTTCCAGGCGCAAATGAACAAGTTAAATTGGTGCATAGTATATCTTCCGCTTTTTCAACGACATATCATGCAAAAGAGCTAATAAAAAAGATTTAGTCACCAAACCATATTGGATGAATTTGCGCAGTCACGTTATTGTACCTGATTGTAATATCCATTTGCGTGCGGTGCAGCGAACATTACAATGAGCATTGGAGGTGCTCGCCGACCTTTTTGCAAAGTCACACAATATAATTAAATAAACGTTGCGTAACGCGATATAAAATAACCTGAATTGACTATTTTTTACATACTTTATATTATTAAATAAAAAACAAACACGACAAGATTGGACTCTTTGTTTTTGAAAAATATTTTTGTTATCATTCTTTGCACCAAATTGTCTCTTTTTCTGCTAGGGAGCATCAGGTTTATTGGCACGAGCAGTCCGAATACCTCCGAAAATAAAGAACTTATAGTATTTACTTACATAAATTCTCCGCTAAAATGTGTGGTGGACTAAATTTATTTTACCGTCAAAATCCTTAATGTCAAAGCTTGTGATCTCACGAATCAAATTGCTAACACTACAAGGAAACCCCGTCAGTACCAATTTCATGATTTTCGGTGTTACGCTTGCTCTCTTCGGCGGTCCCAGTTGGCCGTTTTCCTGACCAACAAAAACCATTACCACGAACAGAAAGATAAATAGCCATGCTCGTCGCGAAGCGGACGTACAAGTACGCTGGCGGATGGTATTCGAGGAACTGTCCGACCAGCAGAGGTGGTGACATGGCCCCCACCATCGCCGCCACAATTATGGGAGTTATCAGTCTGTTAGTCATTTCCGCGTGAGACGCTGTCCACGCCACAATAGACCCTTATACGGGCGCTTTGCCGACTCCCAAGAATGAGACACACACCCAAAGCACGATCTCCAATGAAGATCCCCAGATGAGAAAAATGGTTGTGGTGACCGCGAGAATGACGTGCGATACCACGAGCATCTGGAAGGAGGTGACCTTGAGGGTAACTATTGCGGCCATGATTCGGCTAGCCGCGAAGGACGAGAAATAGACGGCCGTCAGATGGGATGCCGACGACTTCGATAGATGGAGGTCCCTTTTAACGGCGTACGCTGTCAGCATTTGTCCTGTTGTGCACTCCAGCGCAACGTGCACGCAGACGTACAGAGCGCGACACTGCTAGCGCGAACAAGCGATCGCCGGTTTTTCCAGTTTTTCTCTTTGGAAAACCAAGGGATGTCATCCGGTTACTAATTGCTACGGAAAGAGCTCATTTAGTTCAATAATGTAAGTCATAACATTTCGTGCTCGCTAATACTATTTAGAAGTAAACGGCGAAAAATGTGCCGATGTCGTGTTCGTTAATAGTGTCGCGATGTGTACGGTACACATCAGCGTCAACAGGACTCTGGTAAAGCGAGCGCTGCTCGGTTGCTTGCTTTTTTCGCCAGATGAAAACTTCTCATCGGTGTGGTCACCTGGAGTTTGGAAGTCGCTGCTGTCTACGAGGTACAGTGCGATCATGGAAACGAGGCGTTGCGAGTAGTGAAGCCGCTCGCCATCCCCAACGCGTACTGGACCCGAGATTCTTTGCTAGTAGCGTTCTGCGCCTGGTTCCAGATCTGTAGGCGGTCGTTGTTCAGAAAAACGCTGCGTCATTGAAGGCGGCGCCCAAGGGCTCGGAGCTTGAGGAGGCAGGCGTAGACAGGAACGGTTCGGCGAGCAGTGGAGCAGCCAAGGAGCCTATTCCGGAAGCTCAGGGTGGTACACTTGGAGAGCAGTGGTTGCTGTTTTCGGACCATAACCCGATGGTCCAGCGTCACCGCCGGCTCCCGCACGACGGCATAATCCAAATGTTTTAATGCGAATAGCATTCTTGGATACTTCACGCACTTTTCGTCTATGTATCTATCTATCTATCTATCTGGCTATCTAACCTCTTACGCCGCGGGTCGATAAATAAATAAAAAGACCGGCGCCGGCTGGGATTCGAACCGTTGACCCTTTGATCAGCAGGCAGACGCGCTAACCACAGAGCTATGAAGGCAGTCATTCAACGCAATTTAAACGGTTGTTTATGATCTTAACATAGCGCTTTACAGCGCCAGTGCAGGCGCGCGTTCCATGCACGAGGGCTCAGCTCACCCTCTCGTGAGCGCTCAGCACGGCCGCTAGCTCACCCTCTCCCGCGCTCGGGAGAGGGTGATGCAGCGGCCGTAGCTCAGCCTCACGAGAGCGGAATGAGCCCTCGTGCATGGAACGCGCGCGCACCGGTAGCTGTGACAGCGCTGTAAAGCGCGTCCTATGGTAAAGATATAAACAACCGTTTAGAGTACCGTTGGTTGAGACTAGCTGAGACGCCAGAAAGTCTGGTCGGTACCATTTTGAGTGTTTGTGCGTATGGCGCGTGCTTTGCTCGCCTTCCTAAGTGACACAAACGCACGTGCTGGGCTGCGGAGATCGTGCGCAGGGCTGCAAAGTGTCAACAAATTTAGAATCGCCTCAAGAGTGGCTGGCGTATCTAGAGTGTGCCGGCCACCTGACGAACGCGCATAACTCCGCACCGTTTGATGCTATTCGCATTAACGTAGATAATCATTCCCAAAGGATGGGTTCTGCTGATTTTTTAAGGACATCCAGGTACGAAACTTGGACATTAAAGCAGGAAATAAGCTCTTGTAGTTCTCTATGAATAATAAAAATAAGATTTTTACCGTGTGTGGGTGTACATTTAAAGGGCCTCTCCTGCCTAAATGTAGCGATCGTTTGTCTTCATGTCCCGCTCAAGTATACCCACCTTGACTTAGGGAGCTAAGTTATAAAACCAAAATAACTCAGAGTTCGTCAGGAAAACGAATTTGAGAAGCTGGGATTTTGATACATATTCGTTTCGGCACATCGATGAAACCTGTGAAGTAGCGAGATATTTTACCCACTAATCATGACGTTGCGCCTTTTTGTTTCCACCATTTACCACCATCGAGCCGCTCTCCCAAGACATCGGATATGTTTGTCGGAGCAGAGCCTTCTATATGGGTTTATATAGGAAGCTCTGGACGGATAAACTGGAAGTTATCTCAACGATCGACTGCGAGAACGTCATAACAAGACGAACACGACTGTCTCTGACCACGCAGAGATTCACTTCCGAGACTGTGGCTGTGATCCCCAGCTCACAAAATGCACTGCTATTGGCGCAAGTGGCGACCTCTTTAATTAAAGATATTGTGAGGCACAGAGGATCGCGCGACTCGATAACAAGTGTATCAGTGCCCCTTCCGTTTCTTCATCCGTCAAAAAATTGCACAACTCGGCCAAGTAGTCAGGGGGATGAGCGCAAAATTCTGGGGGTGCTTTTTACTTTTGTTTTTCTTCGTTTTTTTGTAACATGGTCCTGTTCCTTACAAAGAAGTAGAAGAAACGTGACTTGTAAGATCAACGCTGTGTTCGTCCTTCTATGTGCCCTCTCTTTTCGTCCTTGTTTGTAACGCGATGCTGCTGCTAACGTTAACGCGATTTGCGTTGTGCTGCGAAGCGCGACCGACGCGATGACAACATGCGAGACTGAGGAGCGCGGAGGAAGGAGAGCCTCAGGGAGACGGCATCCTGCTCCAGTTACGAAGGGGGACCAGTGGCCGGGTGGGACAACGCACCCTCAGCTCAAAGCGTGGAGTGCAGCTTGCGCTGCAGTATCTCCTGGGTTCGATCCTCATCTCCTGCCACTTTCGATCTGAATGCGTTTTGAGCCGGCACACGTCAAGGTAATCACTACTGCGTGTTGCACGTTAAAGACCCCAGGTTAGCGGTTATACTGCACTGGCTAGAGTTTTCGTCTACAGCTAAGAGATAAGTCGCCCGTTGAGGCGCACTAGCATCAATCCTCTTTAAACATAAAAGCAACGCAATTTTTCGTTATCCACTTACGCCACTGCTCGTTTATCGAGCGAGTTGCAATACGAGAATTTCTAGTGGCGTTTTATATGTTTTATTCTTCAAATCCCGAGCACAAATTCCGTTGACACTGCCAAAAGGAGGTCCTAATCACCTACAAAAAGAATTTTGTAACAATTAACAAATTCAACTTTAGGCTGGAGGGGTTCTTGAAGAGCTTTTGTGATGACCCAAAAGGTTCACATGCACAAAAGGGAGAGGTTATGTTGCTGTAATTAGTGCACACACAAATATGCGTTTAAAACAAGCAGGAAGTTCGCCTTCAATTGAACGTAGTCTTTTAGACATGGTAACAATCCAGGTGTTTACGTCCTTGAGAAATCTACAAACAGCCTCACAGTAATATGCATTGTGCTTTTTCTATCGATCCTAATTGATAATATGATTGCTCAAGCAAAACTGGGTTTATTCTGGATAATTGACCTAATAAGTTCGCTCTGTTCTCAATAAATATTCATGACATCGTGTCAGAAAGATTCCGGCCCGTATTCCGTGGTCTTTTTGATAGCCTTACATTATTTAATATTCGCCAAGAGAGCTACAAACCGAAATTCTTTGTAGCGTATAATTTTACGTTTGCTACTTGGGCTATAAGCGCTTTCGGGCAGCTCTGCATGGGCGCCGCGATAACCGACAAACAGTTTTTGTGTCCTCTTATTCCCTTCGCTTCACTTCACCTTTGCCACAGCAGGACAAGTTATTGCCACTTTAGGTGCTAATGTGTCCTTTTCGTCGGAATAGGCCTTTGTGTTGGCTCGTCAACGCCTGCTTCAGTGGCTCGGTATCCTCGAGTAAACATCAGAGAAGGTCGGCAATAGGAATTAATCTGGCGCTTGTTTAAAGTGTCTATACCTTTACAACGGAAGCTTGAAGAAACTCATACAAATAAAAAAACTGGGCAGACACATTTAAGACTAGCTTATTTGTAGGAATGCGAAATCATTCCTCTACGCGGCGCATGTCTACATAGCAGCATGCCACGGTTTCATTTTTCACACGGCGCTCCTGCGGTGACATAACGCTTTCCACTGCTCAGGCGCGGCGACACCTCGCCGGCTTCATGATGGGTTCCGTACAAGCATCTGCATTGCATCTGTTTTTCTTTGTGTTTTATTTTATGAGGCGCGTCCGCTTTGACCTTGAGTGCCCCGCTGGCTTACGTGACGAGTCATCTGCATTTCTGTGCTTTTCTTTGTGTTTTCTTTCTGAGTCGCGTGCGCTTTGCAGCCAATAGGAATTTGTGTGCCGTTTCGCTCACACAATGGGAATTTGCGTGCCGTTTCGCTCAACCAATGGGACCTTAGGTGCCGTCTCGCTCTGCCAATGGGCATTTAGGCGCCATTTCACTCAGGCAATGGGTGTTTGGTACCGTGTTTCGCTGCTAAAGACATCAGATAACCCTGGCTTCGCTCCATTGACAGTCAATGCTACGCATTAAAAATATCTTGACAGAGCTATGGCACGTTTCAAAAAATATTTATTTTTGGATCCAACACTTTCAAACGTCTGACTGGGTGAACGTGAATGTCTTGAATGTCTTGTATACGTTATACTCAAAGCTCCCATGGCAAAACAAAAAGATAACTCACATTTACAAAAAAGGGGTTGTGGTTTTGCGGTGCTTTACTGCAGTGCACGCCTTAACCCCATAGCGTGACCTAAAGGAATAACAATATTGGCGGCCATTTAATATCAAATGTTTGAGGAGCGATCGTTTGAATTTGTTTCGAAACCATCAAACAGTCGTCTCGAAAAGTGAAGCGCTTTTATTTATTTTATTTTTTTCTGCTAAATTCAGCGGAAAATTAAACTGATGTATTGGCCACGTGACGTTATAAGCTCACGTGACAGCAATTTTTGCGCTACATTTAGTGGCGAAACTCAATTTTTGTGTGGTTCTTATATGACGCCGGGTCACGTGACATCCATACCCTCGGAACATTTAGCGAGTGAATGTATAGGTTTGTAGGTCTCGTGACATGACGCTCACGTGAAGCTTTTGTTTTTCTCAAAACTAAGCGGGTAAATTGACATGGCATTTCGGGCACGTGACATAATTTTGCCCGCTAAATATTGCTGGAAATGCACGGTCTGATGGACGGTCAGACTGGCGGACGGGTGCGAGGACGGACGGAAGGACGGCAAATTTATTAGTTTGCGAGTAGCGAGTACTTCATGCTTTAAACACAATTATAAGTAAAGTGTCTATCGACCATCTGCCAATAAATATTTCACTCCAATATCTGCAACCTATGCCGGACGCGGTAAAATTTAATATGTAAGATAACAACTTATTTTGCATTTAAATAACATCTGAAAACCGATCAATTTAGGGGGACACTCGCGTCAAGAGAAAAAAATGTCGGCAGCTAGCCTTACCTTCAACTTGTAGGAATTCGCGTACCGCCGTCGATACGCCGTTTCCCACGTGGTCCGTCAACAACCCGAGTCCAGCTTGGTTCTTTCACGGGAGCGGGATTCCGCTCCCCGTTTATTGGTACATAAAAACACAACGCTACAAAACACTCAATCTATACTACAAATACACGCGACATTACTCAAATATTTACAAACGTACGTTAAGCCCAAAGCTAAACACAAAGAGGGCCACCAGGCCTCGTGTCCCGCTAATGCCCGAGAGCAGTTGCTTCCACTTGCCTATCTTGAGCCCCGGCCGAAGTTCTAAGAGACTTTTGCCTCCCGGTTACCCGACTATATCGACCGATGGGCGAGGAGGTTTCTCCTCGCCCGCCATGGGGCGCCTGCAGCGCCATCCAGTGGCTAGCAGAGAAAGCGGCACGTCGGGAGCCGAATTCGAGATCCCGATCGACCCGCGGCGACACGACCATGTGATCGTGTCTGAGGCGAGGCAACTGAATAGCTGCCTCGCGGCCAAGATGGTTAAATGGTTTGATGGGCGCCTTCGTGAATGCACGGTGCGCCATAAACTCTAATGACTGAAATGCATTACATAGAATTGGAGTGGGAATCGGTGAGGAAATTGGTGAGTCCCGTGACCTACATTTTCCCGATAAATGTAGTGGGTAAACCGAATGGTTGCACAGGTCTACGTGATGTCAAGTCACTGGATATCGGTTTCCCAAGATAAATTTGGCTGGGAAACCGGATTGGTATCCTGAGTCACCAGACGCGAATTTTCTCGCTAAATTAAGCGGGTAACTGAATTGGTGTATAGTCGCGTGAGCATCAATTTCCGCTAATTATAGCGGGGAAACTGAGTTGGCGTATAGGTCCCGTGTCCCCCAATTCTCCGAGGTGTATAGGTGACGTGACGTTCCGTGACGCTACACTGTCCCCGCCAAATTTAGCGGAAAATGCACGGACGGAGAGACCGACAAAAGTTTTGGTTTGGGGGTAGCGTTGAAAAGATACAGTAGACAATCAGATTGCGTCGTCGGCCGACAAAAACGCCGATGAACCAATCACGAAGCAGGAAGACTCGTGAATTAAGACAATGAAAGAGGGTCTCTTTTTTTATTACGATGTTTTCTCGCATCCCCACAGGCTACTTGGTTGTGATGAGACGACAGGGATGGTTATTCCTGATGATTTTAATATATCTGGCTATAAATCGGTACTAGCGATGTGTAACGATCGTTATCCTCATATATTTGCATAAAAAAGCTGACATATTTACGTGTAATATTTAGTGTTCATAAAAAAAACGAGATCACATTTTCGATTTAGCAATGCGCAATCAGCTTTAAAATAGAAAGTCTCGCTTTATTCAAGATGTTGTATCATATCTTCTACAATATAGTAAACGTCCGTTTTGTAATTCAACTCGATATGGCATATTGTTATTGGAAATGTATGTTTGACTACTGTACTCATGAGATGTTCCTTTCATAGGCTTATTCGTTCGTGCTTCAATTTGTCGTAATTTTCTTTTTTGTATTTGCTTAAATATATTAGTCACTAGCCCTTGGCCATGTATCCTGTTAACTGTAAGTAATTCCATTTGTATGGCTTTGCTTTTTTTCTAGAAATGGAAACTTGTTTATGAATTTATATTAAACAGCTACTAAAATATGTAAGTTAGCTTCATTAGAAATTAGTTTATTATTAGAAATCTGGCACAGAGGCGAAGATGCCGTATAGTTTTAAACTTTTGCTGAACAAAAGTAACGTAACTAGCAGGTTATGAAACGCAGAGTAATGATCCATCTTCCCACTTCGTGTCTTTCGCTCTTTAGCTTTCTTGTCGGGCGATTTCCCTAATCTTAGCGGTTTCGGAGCGATAATAGAAACGTCGAACACGACGTGCATTACATTAAATTATCACTGATCATAGCTCTTTCGGAGAGCCAGGTGAAAACAATCTGTGGAGTAGCTTCGTCATACTAACGCCTTAAAAAATGTAAATATTGGGAGGATACAAACCCGTATCAAAGGCGCCGAAGCTAAGTCCGCAAATGAACACCATGGCGAGCGCCAGTGGGAGCGTTCCACTTATGGGAATCATAAGCACCATTCCGAAGGCCATCAATATCGTCGGGATGATTGTAACCTGCGTGTTGTAAGTATCGTTACAACCTCCCACCTGCAATAAGAGAGAAACTCTTGGTAGAACATTATGAAACCTACGCTCCATTTGATTTCGACCGCTGCCGCACGCTGCGATCATATGGAGCTCATCGATTGCAGCGTCAGACGTGCATCCTCCCGGCACTCATGGTCATTTTCTGTTTTGCTTTTGCAGGTTAAGCCAATCAAACACAAAAAGGAAAAAATTGAAAGATGTTTACGAATCTCTGCAATGCGAAACTAGTGGCACCTCTTGAGTAGGAGGGCGGAGGGATACGGAGGGAAGGGTGGCCCCTCCTCCTGAGTACTTTCCCCTCCTCCTCTCCTTTTCCTTTTTCCTTCCTCCTCATTCTCGTCCCCTCCTTCTCTCCCCTCACCCCCTTCCTTCCCTCTTCCTCTGCTCCTCCTTTGTCCCCATTCCCCTCGTACCACTGGATGTCGTTCGTGGGTGACGTAACACGAAGTCATGTGACTTCATTTTCACCGCCAAATTTAGCGGAGAAATAAATTGGTATGAGAGGTCACATGACGTCAATTTTCATAACAAATTGGGCAGAAAAATTGTTACGGAATTTTCATGAAACTCTTCAATAAGATTCATCTCTACCAAACCTAGAAAGTGTGAAGATAAACAACTATAAAATGAAATAATTTTGGCAGTTTGTTTTTTTATTTGCTATTTATTTTGTTTTTATACGACATCTTTCTCAATCTCTATCTCTCCTTTATTCATTGTCCTTTTTCAATCTAAGTATGATTTTCTTTTTGTTCATTTCACAGTATAGCAAACAAGCAGTTGGCGCTGGTTCACCATTGCTTGAAAAACCCTAATTGATCTCTCTAAATATTTAAAATAGTATAAATATTTCTGCAAGTTCAAGAACGCATGTTTGCAAGATGTGCCAAGCTACATAAATTATCAATACGTAAGACATATATAAAAGTAGAATTAGGAAAAATAATGCTGTGCATATAAAACAAACGCACAGATACAAATGATTTTTTTTACCCAGAAGGGGCAGAGATTTGGTAAAATAATCATACATCAAATCCTCATGGCATAGTTTATGGTCTTCTATGTGCACTGGACACATCAAATTCCAGTTTTCTAGGGCCATCGGTAACTTTAAAGTCATACATGCTTGCGCCAGATGAGTTCTGTACGCATGTCACAAATTAAAGTGTAATGAGCGGAGTCACAGACAGTTCCAACAGAATGTATCTCAGTGAGAAACAATCCTACTACGGTTCTTGCCGAATGTGTCGCTTGTTTCGACACATAACCGCTTTTCACTTCGCTGAGCCGTGTACTACCTGTCGATGAACCGCGTCATGACGACTCCATTTTTTACACTTAGGCGCTGAGTTATTTGGAGTTGTTTTTCGTGGTGATAAAACGCGAACAAGGCGAGTGGCCTCTGTCGACGACAAAACTCGATAAATACGACGGCAGACTTCTTGCGGCGCGTTATTTCAAGCAAGTTTTATATCTTTTGTTTAGTTGGAGCCGCGCCCGGTCTGATCTACTGTTGCGTTTACGGCCGCCGACAGGTCGAATTTTGTTTTGTCGCCGGTTTGTTTTATGTAAGAAATAAATAGCTGTGCGTATAAAACCCAAATACCATATGATCCTTCTTTGTCTCGCCGATTTCTCTAGCAAACGCAGTCGACCATACCGGAAAACAACTCAAACGAGCTAAAAAATATGTATTCGTGTACAAAAAAAACCGCTTCAACAGTTTATCAAAGTGGGGTCGAGCGATATTTCTGAGCTGGAAATCCGTCACATATAGCCCCTAAAACATGGTTCGTCTGACCATCATGACAATAAACAGCAACGATAATCTGTGCAACATAACAATAATGAGTTATGAAACTGCACGTGCCCAAAATCTTTCTGTACATAAAGAAATAGCCTCGTCGCCATGCGCCAATCCAAAATGTGGTTGGAGGCTTGACGCATGTGGATTGTCGAAGAGGCTGTTTTTGCAGTACGCAAAGTTTTTCCGCACGCTATTCTGAACCTCATTATTAAATGCCTCAGTGGACACAATACGCATGACCGAAAACTCACAGCTCACAGAAAATACACTATTCTATGATATTGTATATCGAGGAATGAGTGCAAGTGAGTAAGTATAACGCTAGAAGATTTACTTCTGAAAGTTGCCTAATGTTGTTTGGCGAACTTTCATGTCTCTTGTCCTAACATGATGCAAAACATCACAAACGTAATACTGACCAATCAACGAACCCAGGACTTCAGCAACACAGCGTATGGTGATGAGAAGTGGGACACGAGTCTTCTATATCTGATTCGTAGATCTCAGCCAAATCAAGAGCGCTCATCTGATGTTAATGCCATGACCGAACGCCTGATGACGCAATACATTTTCGCGCTTTCATTACGCATTTATCATAGTCAACTTTATTTTGAAATTAATACTTCTTCCCATTATTATCTGGCGCCATTCTACCTAGCAAAGCATTTGAGAGATAACGAATGCAGTGCGGGAAGTTCGGTCTGCTTCCATGCGCCGGCGTTGCGACGATGTTAGAACGCCAAAACATTATCGGCGGATTGAAAAAAAAAAAAGTGGGTAGACCTAAAGGCATTTAGCATTGAGGGAGGTCTACCGACTATCTTTTCAACCAAAGCCAATCAGAGCTCGGCGCCGTTCTGACGTCACCACAACTCCTGAGAAAAGGCGGACGGCTTGCTCTCCGCATAGTCAGTGAGAAGTTAAGAATGCACTACCGTGGGCTCGTACTACACTGGTAGTTTTTGTAATCTACAACGGAAACACCAGTGGACCATTGGGGTCATCTAATTTACCGCTCCCGGTCATCTAATTTACCGTGTGTGTCTTCTTTTACTCGTCCTCGTCTTTTAGCGCTTTTAATAAAAAACTAACAAAAAAACTTAACATTACATTTTGCTTTTCGTCCCTAGCGCACTGGTTTCACCTTATGAGGCACAGTGACGCTACGAGTAAATAGGACCAATCCTGACAGCATTATGGGTATTTGTCGTGTTCATTTACGTGTTCTAATATCGCTGAACGAATCATAAACAAAAGAGGCCCAGTGACTTGCACATTTGATGCTTCTTGATTGGAACCATAAGCTCGTTGCGTCAGTTGCGTCTGGGGCTTGATCTGAAACGAGTCTAGCCCGACAGCGTAGCTCACCAATGCTAGCGCAGGGTTTAGTATCCTCTGTAAAAGCCATAGAAGAAAAGTAAGCCAATCCCGATATAACACTTAAACCGGTCCACACGTGACTAGACCCTGTTGAAAAGTCCGCGCCAACGGTTGTCCGCCGTTTCTTAATCACGTGCTCTGAGCTAGTGTTGGACATGCACGTCTGCGCGAGCGTTCGGCGTGAACTTGGATTCCATCACGCGCTTCGTGCCCAAGCAATGTCGACCGCCAATGTTGCTTGACAAGCTTGAAATGGTATATTGCAGCGCCAATTAAACACTACGAATAGTGTTGATGCAGAGCTGGCCTGAATGTATTTTGGCCGGTCTAACGTGCCGTATCGAGCCTGCATCGCTGATACAACACGAATTCGGCGTTTCAGTCGGCAATGTCAGTGCTATTTGTGTATTAGGCCGGTTTCTTTCGTCCAGGGCGCGAAGTTAGTCAATAAGACGAGACAATGTAACGCTTTGATGGAGCATAACACAGCCATGCAGCGTTCTAATCATGCGCTAGCCACGGTCGTGTTGCATGCGTGTGTCACCACCCGTATACACGCGTTAACTAAACGTCAAAAATTCAAGAATATTTCTATAAACAAACTGGAAAAATGTAGCTCGCTGCTTCAATGTCCCCTTAATGATACGAATGCCTTTCTTGTAAATTTTTCTTCTTAGTTTTTTTTCACATTAGTTATTATTATTGACAATTCTTCCAGCTTAGCGTCCACGAGCAACACGAAAAAACGTATTGGCCTACTAGGCGTACGCGACCGACTTATATTCGATTTCGCAATGAGCCAAAGGCACTCTCCAAACTTGAGATCTAAAGTTCTAAACTCCGAGGTAGCGCTGTACTCGATGTCTAAATATATCATTATATAAAAAATGCAACCACAAATATTCACGCACGTTTGCGGTATTTAAAAGAAGTGTGCAAAACCTACCATTCCAAAGCAACCCAGGTTGCAGTTGAGGGTACGCCCAAGTTTGAGCGAAAGTTGTCCCCGTTTGGACATCATGTTTTTTTTGGGGGGCACGGCACTCTCTGTTTAGATGAAACCAACGGGACTGAAAACAATTCCGGTTGTGGGATGGCACAAGCCCGTGGTCCGTCTCTATCAGTCAGAGAGGCACACCGCTTATATACCGTCGGGGTAGGGTTGCGTATAAGACGCCTAAAAAGATATCTCCGCCGACACCGCTGCCTGCTTTCGGGTTTGAGTTGCAAGAAGACTCATTATTGCGGCAAGCATGGACGATGACTTGCGAAGGCCACGTATAGGCAAGCACCATTCGCCAGCTCGCTGTAAATACGCCACAGTGATGTAACGGCCACTAAAAAAAACTGTCTATATTCGCTTTTCGGAAATGGTAACCGTATTGCTAAATTAATGCTATTTTGGTTTGCATTGCAATAAACTCCTTTGACAGAAAAGAAAAACCCTATGATGTATCACTGTTTTGCTCGGCTTAATCGCAGAGAGCTCGATTTCATAAACTCGCCTCAATTAGAATGACTGGAGTTCTCGATGTTTCATGCCAAAGATATAACAGCGAAGAATAATCTCGTTTTATTGAAACATTCAACACTGATATAATAACTACGTGCCACTGGTTTAGCTGCCCACCAGTCGTCGACTGAAGGTGTTCATTTATACCGCAATGTATTATGGTTTCATGATTCTCTCCATGTAGTGTTAGTAGGGTGGTTTCATTTGAAATCGAACACACTTGTCGGGGTGGGTCTTTCGATATTTTTTGAAAAAATGTATGTAATTTCCATTTATGGAACGAACAAAACCGCTTTTCAAAATTTTTTAAAAAATATTTCGCTTCACAAAAAATTATTGAGTGGAGCAGGGTCAAAATCTGTTTTTTTCTCCGTGATTTTTCTACCCAGTTCTGTACCGCTGGTATAAATACGGGAAGCATACAAAACTCACAGTAATTTTTCGTGCTCTGTATGTTATTCCGACGATTTTTTACTTGAAAGGAAAATAATTTTCCATTTTTGTATATTGAGGTAAAAATGCCAAACATCGTCTCTTTTGACAATCCGGTGACATCTTTAGAGCCTTATAACTCGTGGAGTTATTATATCTGTCGCTTACCAAATACTATGCTGGTGTAGCCCTATACATGGGCTATCGACGGGCATAAGTTTAGTTTATTTTATTTTCACTGAATTTTTTATATAAAATTTGAAATCTCGTCGAAAATGAAATTTACCGATATTTTGAACCCAACTTCATTAAAAAAGGCCATTTTTTTATTTCTGTTCAATTTCTTTATTATTGCTGCAGGTCATGTGAACTTTCAATTGGCTTGATGCGATTTCCTCTTTTTAGTTGTATCTTCTCTAGAAGTGATGAAACATCGCTCACGTGACAATGCGGTGACAACTTCAGAGCCTTGTAACTCATGAGTTATTAGTATTTGTCGCTTACCAAATACTGTGCGGGTGTAGCCCTATACATGTAATATCGACGGGCATAAGTTTATTTTATATTTTATTTTTCACGGAATGTTTTATATAAAATTTGAAATATCGTCGAAAATCGAAATTAACCGATATTTTGAACCCATTTTATCGAAAAAGACCATTTTTATTTCGTTCAATTTTTTTATATATATGCTGCTGATCATTTGGGCTTTCAATTGCCTGATGGAATGTCCCATTTTTATTTTTGTATCTTTTCTGAGAAGTGATCGAAATCACCCACACTTTCTCAGAACGGCCAAACGCAGTTTCCGCAGGTCGGCTTCGCTGCAGAGACGTATACTGCTTAATGGCGGTGTGTTTAAATGCAGCGGGTAAATTCATTTGATTGAGAACACTCGCGACTTGGCTACATACTGTTTTTTCTTAATTTTTAATGATGGAAACTGAAATTCCTCAGTCCGGATCGTTAGCAGGTGCAGCGGAAGTTCCATTACCTTTATTCCCAAACCAGCGTACAACAGAAGTGCCCAGCCAAAGCAAATCTAACGTAGCCAGTTAACATAGCACCGTCAAACCGCTTTTCCGTACCCCGGAAGGCTGTACAATCGTTGCATTAAGCTCGGTGCGACATTGGAAGTGGAGAAACCAAAAAGTCTCACAAAGAGACACTGTGTGACTGCTTTCGCTGCCTTCGGTGCATGTGGGAATCGTTGCTTCTTGGCATCAGAGATAATCGATCAGTCTGTAACAAAATCCAACACTTTTATTTTTTAGCCGTGCACACTCGTTCAGACAGCAGGCCGCCCGTCTCGGGTTCACCGCCTGCCTCGCTTTGGCTCCAGCGTTCGTTCTTCCGTTCGACTTACCGTCGCTGCGGGAACTTCTCGGCTGCATCCGACCGCTGCGGCAATAAAAAAGTCTCAGCTCGCCCCCGCGCTCTGATCGTCTCCGCAGAGGCAAGCCGATGCCGTTGTCAAAAAAGTTCCAATATTGCGTTGTCTCCGGTGAACTGACTATTTAAAGCACAACAACATACTGTTTTACAAGAGCATCCTAAATATATTAGCGTTAATTAATAGAAGTGTCTATTTATCGCCAATTGGTGTTTGTAAGTTCTGTAAAAAATTGTCTTCGGTCTGGCGTAAACTCTGTCCGTTTTTCTTCTTCACTTTTTTCTCTGCAAACCGCCATTCCTTCTAAAAAGGGGCAGTGTGATAATACATATTTTTTTTTATATACACGCTGACAATAAAGAATCATAGGCAATTACATGGTTATTTGAACGCACGCGACAAGACACATCATGGATTGGCCCTTCGCGCCGGAAGGTGCTTCCTGGGCGTAACGGAGATGGGCTTCCATAGCGCGAAGGGCCGGGCGTGCTGTACGCGCCTGGCAAGCTGTGCATAGGCACCAAACAGATATATGACCCCGGTCTGGCTACATGAAGAGCTCGTTCCGCTTTTCTCCGCCCTTGTGCCCTGGCTTTAGACATCGGATAATGGAACATCCGCACAGCACCGCTAACTATCCGACTAAAGAATGTCAGTTGCCATCATTAAAAATGAGGAAAATACAATGATGCAGCAAGCACGAGAGTGTCTCAATCAAAATGAATTTACCCGCTTGCATCTGAGCACACAAATAAGCAGTAGAGTCTATGCAGCGAAGCTTCGACTCCGGCTTGAGAAACTTGCGTTTGGCCGTTCTGAAAAAGCGGGAGCGATTTCCTGATCACTTTGAGAAGATATACCAAAAGTGTGGGAGAATCCCGTCAACACAATTGAAAAGTTCATATCATCGGCAGCAATAATAAAAAAAAAATTGAAAGAAATAAAAAATGGCCTTTTTCGATAAAGCTGGTCTCAATATGAATCGGTTACCTGCATTTTCGATCGATATTTCACCTATATAAAACATTCCAGAAAAATAAAAATAAACTAAAACTTATGCCCGTCGATATTCCATGTATAGGCTCACACCCGCATAGCGTATTTGGTGTAAGCAAACAAACATAACAACTCGAGAGTTACAAGGCTCTGAAGTTGTTACCGCATTGTCACGTGGGAGCAGATTTTGATCACTTCTAGAGAAGATACAACAAAAAAGGGGGAAATCGCATCAAGCCAATTAAAAAGTTCACATGACCGGCGGCAATAAACAAAAAATTTGAACGAAATAAAAAAAATGGCCTTTTTTAATAAAGTGGGTTCAAAATATCGGTGCAAATTCTCATTTTCGACGAGATTTCAAATTTTATATAAAAAAATTCAGTGAAAATAAAATAAACTAAACTTATGCCCGCCGATAGCCCATATGTATAGGGCTACACCAGCATAGTATTTGGTAAGCGACATGATATAACAACCCTCGTGAGTTACAAGGCTCTAAAGATGTCACTGGATTGTCAAAGAAACAAATGTTTGGCATTTTACTCCCAATATACAAAAATGGAAAATTATTTTCCTTTCAAGTGTAAAATAGTCGAAATAACATGTCAAAAAGCACGAAAAATCACTAGTGAGACTTGTAGGCGTTCCCGTATTTATACCAGCGTGCAGAATCAGCAGAAAATCAACGGAGTAAAAAATCAGATTTTCACCCTGCTCCACTCAATAATTTTTTGTGAAGCGAAAATACCATTTTTTTAAAAAATTTTGAAAAGCGGTTTTGTTCTTTTTCCATAAAATGGGGCAGTTACAGGCGCTTTAAAAAAAAAAATCGAAAGACCCACACCAACAAGCGTGCTCGGATTTCAAACGAAAGTCCACCCAGTAGTACAAATGCAGCTTTTCTACGGCCAGGGAAATATTTTTTTCAGCGTACTTTGCAATAAATTATTTGCCCGATATTTAATCCTCTAAAAGTTCAAAATGCCTCTCTTGTTGTATACTTACAATACTTTTAAAATGTTCCAGACGTCAATAAAGATTAACGATTTCACAAAGGCGTCACGTTACTAAAAGCATTTACAAGCAGTTTATCTTCTTTTTGTTTAAGTGGTGTTCTTTAACTTGTGAAATCGCTCGCGTCATTACATTCATTTTCGGTGGGAAGTGAACGTTCAAAAATGTACAAATATTAGGCTTTACATCTAGATTCCTATGTCAGATTCTACTTCTATTCTACCGGAGTTCGTGACTAATAGAAGTAACATCGAAGATACGATTATTTTCTGCTGATGCACTAGCATACATCTGGGTCGAATTTTCGTTCCGAGTATTTAAGCAAACTTAAACATGCGGGAAGTAAAGCTGCTATGGCCCCTGAAAGTTCAAGAAAAGAAATGCGTAGATTATAATGCTCATGCTTTTTTGTTTCGTGATTCGCATATTGTTGTTTTTATTCGTTAAAATGGCGACCTCATTTGAGGTGGTTCGATAACAAGATTCCCACGACCTGTCACGCACTGCGTATTTGAACCAGTCAGTTACCATAGGTGTCATGGTAGGTTTCGAAACCGAACTGAGAGAATCCTATTAGCTTGCACACGTGCCTCGCACATTGCGCCTAGGTAGGAGATTTTCGGACTCCGGAGCCGATCACCATCAAAAGCCACTGTTTGCTGAGCTTCCGTCTCACTGTTACCAATCCTAACGTGGCGTCGTGAGTTGCTTTCAAGGTAAGTCCAACTACAAAACGAGTGCTGTGCAGCGCGAAATAAAAACTTGCCACTGGCACATATTTCGGAGATCTTCTGCAGGTGACAGAGGGTAGTGACATGAAAAAAACAAAGGTCATGAAGGTTTTACCTCCGTTGTGAGCACAGCTCTTTTTCCAAAGAAGCATTTGCTTGAACCGTTCAACAAATGCATACCTGGTTAGTGTTGAGGTGTTCTGTCTATGGAGAAGAAAAGTGAAATTGTCAAACAGATTTCTCCAGAGTTCCGTTTAAGCATCGTCAGCACCTCATCCGAGAGTACATTCGAAGGTAAAATTATACCCAACAGAAATTTTTCAAACATCCAACAAAGTTTGGAATGAATAGAGACCACGAAAAGCTAGACGTGCTCAAATTCCACAAATATTTGTCCTCGCAACCTGCAGTGTTTATTTACTTTCTAGTTTTAGAAGTTACGGATGTATGAATGAAACGTTATTTATCTTGATGAAAATTACTTCTTTTCTCTTTCATATATTTTCATAGCGTTTGTTCTAACTCATGCTCCGGGTAATTTTATTTTCACTCCGCTGACGTATTCAGCTTTCTCGCTTTCTCGACCACGCTATTTTTTGCTCTGAGTTTGTTTTAATGCTCAGAAGGCACGAGGTTTGTTGAAGAAATATAGTATTTTTCTTTTTCGAGGAATTGATCCCTGATGAGGATGATGAATTACACCTGTGAGCAGTGGCAAGAAAAGGAAAACTTCACGAAGTTGAAGAGACAAAAAAAGGACAGAGCGAAATTTTAAAAGTCTCAGGTATGACTATTCATGGTAGACCTTCACCAGCTCACCTGGCACGCTTACTCAAAGTTCTTCTTTTCTTTTTTGGCACTCCTTGATATTCTTGTTAAATTTACGTTCTCGTAAAAGCTCAGTGCTTTTCATTCTCCTCCAAACTGTTGTTCATCAAAACCTCTAGGCAACGAGGCCGTACTGCTGGATTTTTTTTACTTCACCTACTAGAGGTAAGACCATATTCTATGTGGTCGCTCCGTCAACATTCGATTGGGAATCGTGTTCTCCTTGTAATAAACAGGAGCACCAGGAATGCACTCGTGCGCCATCCACGTCCCGCGCTTCTCCCTTGTAGGTGATGTTGACAATCTAGCCCTAGGGCCTCATTATCATGGAGGTGCTGCATGCTTACCCACCAAAACACAAGCAGTGCAATGTTGTTGTCTTGCCTATTCACTAATTTTATTACTGTCGCTCTTTTCTTCTCACGCAGACAGCATTTCCCATATCTTATATATACCTCTGACCAGTGATGAAATTGAACAGGGAAAAAGCTAGATATCTTAGCGATTTTAGATTGATTGAAAACGTTTATTTTGCGTTAAATACGTATTTTCAATAAATGGCACAAAGATTAAGTTGCTTGTCAGGGGATTTTAAAGAGGCATCTTTATCAGTACTTAACATAGTGTTAATTTAGAAAAAGAGAACAAAAGGAGTTATATTGTCTTACATTCATTACGTATATATTCGGCGATGCATTCTTAGAGTTTACCGAATATTTCATAGGCATGTGACTTTAGAATGAAGCGGGTTGGGATTGGAGGTTTCATGATATTATAAGTTTTATTTACATGAGGTACATCAATGCAACGCAACACACAACTCTACTTTTTATTCAAGATTGTGTTCTTCGGTGGCCTTGCTTTTGCCGTCCCTCAACCAGACGTAAAATCTATTGCAAACGTTGCCCCGAACAGAACGTATCGTACATCGTTTGGCAGCCCTTCTTTAACACGGCGCTGAAAAATAAAGTTAACAACCATTTGTGGCTTTAGTATACTAAAAAAAAACACTGTTTTTCAGCAGTGTAAAGGCTATCAAGCATATTTTTCTTACCCTCCACCTCCAATAGTATT
>JAZHYW010026124.1:0-14339 GCA_037355805.1 Ixodes ricinus | reverse complement strand
GGAGGTTCGTTATTTGAGGTCAAGCTCTCTTTCAATACATTAAATTATTGACGAGGCAAGTACTGTTTTTGTGTGAGCTTTAGTAGTTCCGTTGAAAAACAATAGCGATACAAATTTAAAGAAAAACATGAAATACGTTACGGGATACACAATTCCCTTAGGGTAGCCATAAAACAACTAGTTGATGAGTCACTGAATAATAAATGCGAGTCTCGAGTCAAATAAGTTAGTGGAGGTCGGAGGGTCGGAGTGAACACTTCACTTCACTTCACCTGACAACGACGGTGGTGACGTTGTGGCAACGATGTGGTGATGTGGCGTTGTGGCGACGATGTGGTGCTGTCCTCCATGGTCGGTGCAGCCGCCGCTGGGAGTCGTCCGGGACAACGGAACATCGTCTTCACGATACGGCCCGGTTGCCCCTCGTAGTTACGCCCAGTCGATTCTGTTTGCGTCGACGGCTCCCAGGAAGACAAACCCCAGTCAGCCGTCGTCCTCGTTGTTCCAGCCACCACTTCTTCTTTCTTTTCCTGTTGTCTCGTGCTTCTATTCTTTCCGAATCCCGTCGTCTTCTTCTTTCTTGCACCTCGTTGAAATGTCCGATCACAGTTCACCACACAACCCCCTTTTAAGCTTTTCTTTTTCAGAAAAGAAAATCCAGTTGCACCGGTGAACATATACATGGTAAACCAAACAAAAAACCAAAACAAAGACCATATCAGCTAGATAATGCATGCAAGATCTCAGATCCTGCTCATAAAATCTGCTCCTACATTTTCGCTACCCTTAATATGTACAACTCTAAAACTATATTCTTGAAGCAAGAGAGACCACCTTAACACCCTACTGTTTATCAACTTCGCAGTGTTCAAGTACTGCAGTGGATGGTGGTCCGTTTGTACCGTAAACTGTTTACCATATAGGTACATGTGGAATTTCTGAATCGCCCATATTAGGGCCAAGCATTCCCGTTCGACCGTGGAATATTTTTGCTCGCGCGGGAGAAGTTGTTTGCTCGCGTATGATATGGGATGTAGCAATCCCTCGTGCTCTTGCATCAGGACGGCGCCAATCGCGGTCTCTGACGCATCCGTTCGCACTACAAACTCCTTGGTGATATCGGGTGCTCGCAGCACAGGCCTAGCGGAGAGAGCGACTTTTAACATATTAAAGGCCTCTTCTCTTTCGTCTGTCCAATGTACTTTGTTGGGCTCTCTTTTCTTTGTCATTTCCACTAGGGGTTGGGCGATCTGAGCATATCCTGGTACGAACTGTCTGTAATAATTTGCCAGGCCCAAGAATGATCGGACCTGCTTCTTCGTCTGTGGCTTTTGCGCCTTCGTGACCTGCTCTAGTGTGCGCAGCAAAGGTCGAATCTTTCCTTCCTCTAGCTCGTGGCCCAAGAACGTGATCTTTTTCATGCCGACCTCGCACTTGCTGGGCTTGATTGTTAAGCCTGCCTGACGAACTCGCTCCAACAAACAACGCAGCGTCGTCAGGTGCTCTGACCAAGTATCGGTGGCAACGAGAACATCATCAATATAATGTTGCACATGTGGGATCCCGTTCAAGAGTTCTCTCATGAGTCTTGTGAAGACTGCTGAAGCGGTCTTTAATCCAAAAGGCAAGTATTTGAACTGATACAAGCCCGAGGCTGTTGAAAACGCCGTAACTGGCTTGGATTCTTCCGTCAACGGTATTTGCCAGTAGCCTTTAACTAGGTCAAACTTGGAGAAGTATCTCTTCTTCCCCACTTCCGCAAACACATCATCTGTGCGGGGCATGGGTTCTGCGTCCCCTACCAAGATGTTGTTGATGCGACGAAAGTCGACGCATATGCGGAAGGTGTTGTCTGGCTTCCGCACTAGAATAAGTGGAGACCTGTATGGTGATTTTGACTTTTCAATGATTCCTCCTCGCAACATCTCCTGTACTTCCTTTTCGATCGTCTCCCTCATGGCTAAGGGCACGGGATGCTGCGGTGTTTGGAGCGGCACTTCGCTTGTTAGTTGAAGTTGGCAATCAAGGATGTTTGTCTTCCCGGGCAGGTCTGAAAAGACATCATCGTACCCCTTCAAAAGCGCCCTTAGCTCATCTTTCTCTTCTCTTGAGAGATCCTGGCTAAGCATGACATCCTTGGCTCCTTGTGTTTTTTGAAGCGACGGGGCTGATAGTAAGCCGTCCTTTTCGTCTTCTACGGCGAAAATGGCCGATGTCTGGGGTTGAGGCTGTTCTTGCTTTCCCCGCTCTTCGTACCGCTTGAGTAGGTTGATATGGAATAGCTTTTGCGTGTGTCCCAAATCGATGAGGTAGTCGTAACCTCCCTTAGTGCCGACAACCGGAAATGGACCTTTCCAAGCCATGAGCAGCTTGTTTTGGGTGGTCGGCAGCAAAAGCAGTGCTCGGTCACCAACTCGCAGTTGACGGTTTTGGGACTTTCTGTCAAAATATTTCTTTTGGACCTGTTGCGCCTCAGCCAGATTCTTGTGGGCCAGCTCCATCGTCTCTTCAAGGCGGTCTCTTAAGTCCAACACATACCCGTAGGTAGTCTTGACCTCTTCGGTGAGACTGTCGTTTGTCCACAGCTCCTTCAGGATGGTCATAGGGCCTCGAATGTGCCTTCCGTATATCAACGTAAAAGGCGAAAAACCCAGACTACGCTGCGGTACCTCTCTGTAGGCGAACAAGAGGGGAGTGATATAGCGATCCCACTGTCGTGGCTTCTCTTGGCACATCTTTCGGAGCATTGTCTTCAGCGTCCCGTTAAACTTCTCCACCATCCCGTTGCACATGGGATGATACGGCGTGGTGGTTAGCTGTTGTATGGACAAGAGGCAGGCTACCTCTTTCATCAATGCTGAAGTGAACGTTGGAGCCTGGTCGCTAAGTATTTCTCGTGGTACTCCAACGCGCGAGAACATCTGAATCAAGCCCTCGGCCACGGTTTTGGAGTCCATCGATGGAAGCGCCACTGCATCGGGATATCTTGTAGCACAGTCAACCATGGTCAAAATGAAGCGGTTTCCCGTGTCTGATGAGGGCGAGAAAGGTCCGATCAGGTCGATTGCGACGCGCTCGAATGGCGTTTCGATTATCGGCATCTTCCCAAGCGGAGCCTTTGCTATCTTCCCCTTGGGGGTCACTCTCTGGCACCTGTCACAAGAATTCACAAATCGCTTGATTTGTGCTTGCACTCCTGGCCAAAAGAAAGCTTCCAGGACGCGATCTGTCGTCTTCTTGATACCCTGGTGGCCTGCCATTGTTCCTTCGTGAGCCACTTTCAGGATGTAGGGTCGCAGGTCTTGCGGTACCACCACCTGGTTGAACGATTTTCGAGATGTAAGGACATACCGGCGAAACAAAACCCCTTTCGATAGGTAAAACTCCGATGTATGGCCCCCATTCGAAGTCTGCATCTGCCCGACTTTGTTAAAGCATACTGCCAAAGTAGGGTCGAGTTTCTGACGCTGACTCAGATCGTCTCTCGAAACCTCTCTTCCCGCCGGTGCTATGCTAGGCACAACTTTTTCCTTGCTGGTGGCCACTAGATCGGTTGGAACATTGTTTTCTTCGAGCTGCGTGCACCCCGTCTTAGTCTCCCAAGTAAAATCTGGTTCTCCTGGTAGTGAGCATCCTGGTATATTTCCAAGTACTACATCGTACAGTGGATTGTCCATTACCTTGGCTCGGACTGTGCCGCTGTAGTATGGACATGAGACCTGCACTTTAGCCTCTGGTAGTGTCTGACATGATCCGTCGACAAGGTATATTGGCCCTTCTGTGCCAGTGAACGCTTCAGATGGCACCAATTGCCGTCTGACTACCACAGTATTGCTACCCGTGTCCCTGAGGACTACAACTGATTTTCCATTCAACGTGCCTTCAGAGATTGGCATATCAGCCTTAACCCTGCCAACCACCTCCGGACGGTCTCGAACGACATTGACCATTTGTGATTGGATTCCCCGGGTGTTGGAGCACTCTTGCGTACGCTGCTCTGCCTTTGGGCCCGTAGTAGACTGTGGCGCAAGGATACACAACGCTTGCGGGTTCGGCTGGTTTTTCTGAGGACAGGTTTTTGCCTGGTGCCCCTCCTTTTTGCATATCCAGCAAAATTTCTGGTTTCCCATCCGTGATCGACATTCCGCTGACTTGTGTCCGGTTTTGTTACACACCAAGCAACGTGGCTTCTCCACAGCGGAGGTATTGTCCTTTTTCTTTTGCCCAAGCTCTCCAGATGCGATGGTTTCTTTTCCCATCCAGTTGAGGTTTGATAGATGTTGGGCATCAAGATAGTTGTCCGAGTTCTTAGCTAGTTCAACTAGGCTTGTGCAGTTCCGCTCCTTAAGAAAAACCGCCAATTTAGGGTGACAGTTACCAAGAAACTGTTCAGAGACAACCAGGTCTCGCACGGCCTCGTACGTTTTGGGAGTTTCTTTCATCGCAATCCAGCGATCAAAATACCCTTCTAGACGGGCTGCGAACTGGCCTCCGGTCTCTCCATTTTGTGGTTTGCAGGAGCGAAACTTTTCCCTGTAGCCCTCGGCTGTAAACCGGAACCGCTGAAGTAGGGCACGCTTTGTGCACTCGTAATCTAGCGACTCCACTGGAGAAAGTCGTCCGAAAACGCGTAGTGCTTCCCCTACGAGGCACATGCTGAGGGCTGTAGCCCACTTCTCCTGTGGCCAACCCTGTCCGACGGCTATGCGCTCGAACCTATGTAGGTAAGCATCTAGATCGTCCCGTTTTTCATCGAAAACTGGGATGAGCTTGTGGGGACTAATAACGGCTGCAGTTACTGGTGAGGCGCCTCCTTCGCCTGACGATCCTGAGTTAACTGCTTCCACATTACTTTGTTGCCTTTCCAGGAGCTGCAACTTTAGTTGGAGCGTTTGTTGTTCAAGCGCGAGGCGCTCGCGTTCGCATTGAGCCAGCGCGCGCTCCGCGTCAAGCCGCTCTTTCGTTGCTTCCCTCTCCGCTAGCTTTTCGTTGCGTTCACGCTCCCGCTCCGCGTCAACCCACTTGCGTAGATCATCTCCGCTCAGACCGAGTACCTCGCTTATCGACACACGGGGGACAACGACGATGGTGACGTTGTGGCAACGATGTGGTGATGTGGCGTTGTGGCGACGATGTGGTGCTGTCCTCCATGGTAGGTGCAGCCACCGCTGGTGAGTCGTCCGGGACAACGGAACATCGCCTTCACGATACGGCCCGGTTGCCCCTCGTAGTTACGCCCAGTCGATTCTGTTTGCGTCGACGGCTCCCAGGAAGACAAACCCCAATCAGCCGTCGTCGTCGTTGTTCCAGCAACCACTTCTTCTTTCTTTTCCTGTTGTCTCGTGCTTCTATCTCTTTCCGAATCCCGTCGTCGTCTTCTTTCTTGCACCTCGTTAAAATGTCCGATCACAGTTCACCACAAAGGCGATAGCATCTAACCCTTCTGAAGGCCAGGAGGTGTAAATAATTCACCTGCGAGGTGCACATTTGTATTTTGTTGGCCGTAATTTCTCAGAATGTTTTTTTTTGTGGTTTGGTAACTTTCAAATTCCAACTCGTCGAGTGCTCGCAGCACCTCCCAGCGCTTTAATTCCGGAGTAGTCATAAAAGGGGGCTGTGGGAGGAAGACTGACCAGCCTTTCTCATGAATATACCCTCAGAGCGGCCATAACAATCACCCAATTTGTACACTTCTTTACATCCATGATACTACAAAGGTAGCTTAATAATTGCACAGTCATATTTTTCTGCGTTTTAGAAATTGACTTTTCAAACGCATTTTTGGAATGTCTCAAACGACCATACGAAATGTTATGGCAGTTTAAGCACTAAACCGTCATGGTAGCTATGTGAAATAGGTTGAACCGATATTCAAATTTACGTAATCGCCAAATGTTAAAATACGAAAGATAATAACAATGCGTCATCTTTCTCGCTTTTATGTTTGTTTGACACAACTACATTATGAGATAGCTTAACAGTTTTTCTCCAGCATACCTTGGTCTTTTGTCGTTTGGTAACCATTGTATACATGCTTACTCATCGCTCAACGACTCGTATTCTTTGTGGAATGTGCTTATGAAAGCGGAATGTAGATTTAAAGTATAATAACACATAAAGTGAAGCAATAAAATGTAGCAAACTCAACAGGATTCAAACCCATTTTTTTCCAAATGCAGCAGCAGGGAGGGATACGCCCGCGGGACCCATGGACCCATTAGTTCTGGGCCGTTTGTTTTCTCCAGTGTAGTCCTAGCATTCTAGTTTCTACGAACTGCATTATTGCTGGGAGTTTGTTTTTAATATTTTTTTGCTTATCACGATCTTCTCAGCTGTAACTTGGCATGACGCTCACTTGACATGACATCAGATGTCATTCGTTGCTTTGCATGACGGACGTCATTATAGCGGTGTGGTTGGAGCGATATCTGACACTTCAGTTTCACCCATCTCTTGCGGTTTACTTTGGCATCTCGCAGACAACCAATATTCCTTATTTCTTAAGTACTTTTACGTATTTGAGAGTACTGAGAGTAAATCTCTCCGGAAGTCAAAATTACACATATTTACGCCTATTAAAAAAATTTAACGTGTAAAACGAATGCCCCAGTTTTGCATTATAACAGACACGTATTAGATATAAACAGACAGCTGAAAATTTTGTGAAAAAAAAAAAAAGCTTTTCACGACCGCTTTAGGACCCGATAATCTTGTGTCTTGCTTTAATTTTGGGGGATCTGAATACCTAATTAGATATTTGCGCGTGAAAGATGCCGACCATAAGAACAGAATAAACTTGAATTTAATTGTTCAGACGCGTACAACATCGATTTAGTTACAAAAAGGCCGGTACAAGGGCGAGTGAGTCATAATAAATTCTTTCCCAACAACATTCAATATTACTTCTCATCGTTCAGTCCCCATCTCGGCACATTTAGATTCAAATCAGTATCGCAACAAATTGTTTCCATGTATCGCTGCTGAGTGGTACACTTAAAATACTCCAGGCTAGCGGCTGCATTTAACTGTTTTAATTTCTCATCTACTCAATGAGGCACCAAACACAGCTGAGGCTGAACAGTACCTGTCTGTCAAATAAAAACAAAGCCATAATTTTTTTATTTACGTAAATTGCTAATACAAGATTTCCTGGTTAATACGCGCGCCGTGTTCTTTGTTGAACCAGAAGGTAAAGATATTTATTTTGTTTACAACCATTCCTTTTAAACGTGCCATCTGAACGGTTTTTCCTGACAGGCAAGGTTACGGCGCGCTGTGCTGCAGTGCCGAGTTTTGATCAAATAGTCAAATCATTCCACATAGTTTAATAAACGAAAATTGTATTCATAAACACAAATTAAGGGCGCAAACGAGCTGGTGAATGTTTAAAATAATTCTGGACACAATTTTCATAAAACCCCGAGTGAGGAAAACGAAGGACAACGCTCACACAGAGTCTTGAGATTCTGTGTATTGTGTTGTCTTCGTCTTTTCCCCAGTCTTGAGGGCTTGTCTAAAATTACGCATTTATACTCTCCTCAACGGGAGAAAACAAAATGTCATCGACGCACACGTAAATAACCTGAATGAGGCTGAACAACTTAAGTATGATTTAAATATTTCTCGCTTGATGATTCTACGATTTTATTCAAAATATTACGCTGATTGAAAAAGTGAAACGATAAAATTCGGCAAAAATATATTTTTTACTCTTTTTTTCGTCTTAAATGCATGTATCTAATCATGCTTGTAGATCTAATGTAATTTAAATAACGATATGATTCTAATTTATTTTAACTCTGATTTTATCTTCCATCATCAAGAGAATTGCACTTCTGCTTCTCTTCATCGGAGCTTAAGGTGTGCGAGGGCACAGGGGTGCCTATTTTGTTTGTGCGTCCATATGAAAGACATTTTTTCGCTGAGTATTCCGTCGAGAGGTTGTTTGTTTGCGTAAGAGGCATTACCCTCCGGTTTTTAGTTCAACTAATCTATTGTTCCCTCGGCGCCTGAAGGTATCAGAAGAATACCAGACTCCAGTCGCCGAGCACTCGTGGCTGCAGTAAAAGCGATGCAGTGTAATAGAATAACCCATAAGTTTGCAATGGTTCAGACTTGTTTTACTAAAAAAAAAAAAACACCATCATATCCGAGTCCTAATGCTCGCTTCACCCGTTCTTTTTTTCTCGTTCTTCACCTGCAACCGTTGGGCCGGCTGCTCCATAAGCTAAGAATCGCCTCTCCTTGATATCTTAATATAACAATGTTTGAGTTCAGTTCCCGCGGTGGGCCACTAGTAGTTGATTTCCATGGGCAATGCCCTGTGACCATGCACTCTGGCGGCACTTAAGGCGGCAATTATTGCAGCCGATTCTCTGCACGATCCTATATTGTCCCGTACTTCGGGCTGTCAGCATTGCTGCAATTCTTCTGCTGGAATCGTTCGGATTGTAATGATTCCGCAACACCAAATCGCCGACATGGTGCTCCAAAGGCATTCTCCTCATGTCCTATTATTTACGCTGGGGCGCTTGCGTTTTCGCTGGACGCTTCAGTACGAAGGCATGCGCATCTTGCAACCTTGAGGTCAATTCAATTACAAATGCTGAAACAGAATTGCAAGAGCTATATTTATTTTGCTCATCGCGCCATACTTCTGCCGTCCGGAGCTCTCGTATATAGCACATGAGCGCGGGAGTATACCCCATTGTGACTTTTTCGAAGTTCCGCATTGCAACTACTACCTCTAAGCTTCTGACGTCCCAATCCCTCTGATAATGAGAGTAAGCCAAAAGAGACTGCTTCACAGTGGCATTGTGGCGTTCAACCAGCTTTCCTGCTGGTCCATATGGTACCGTATCTCTGTCTTGATTCCGAGATCTTTACAGACTGCCTTCGGAAAGTCGCGCACAAAGACTTTGCCGTTGTTGCTCGAAATACTCTTCGGGAACCCATGGCGAAAGAAGATTTCCACCATCCTTTTTAAGAAAACTTTGATTGCACGAACGTGGAGAAAAAACAGTTAAGCAAACTTGGTGGATTAATTTAGCACCACAAGAAGGTTTCTGATTTATCAGGGTGTACTCGGTAGTGGCCCTATGTGTTCAACACAAAGCTCAGCCACTGGCTCTAGAGCCCATGTGCTGTAAATTATGTCCTTTGGCATCTGTCGGCATGGTTTTAGCGTGGCAAAACTTGCAAGAAGGTGCATACCACGACATGTCAGACTGCATGCCCAGCGAGATGTGCCGCTGCTGGGTCAGCTTCAATGTCTTAAAGTAGCCAAGGTGACTACTGAGAGGATTGCCATGGCACAGTCGAAGAAATGTCTGAAGCAACTGGAGGGTGATCTAGACAATCTGCATTTCTTCATAAATCTGGCCCCGATTTCGTCCCGGCTGTGTTCTCAGTCCTCGGCCAAGCTCTGGACCTGACCACCCTCAAGGTGCTTGGAAGCTAAGGTTTCATGTTATATGTATGCAAATACACAGGCCCGTTCTGGGTCTTGCCTTTGCTGCTTGACCAGTTGAGCATAATCTTTTAGGGCTCTCAAATCCAGCTCTTCTACGGGGGTCACTCATTCAAAACGTGTCTGGGGTTCAGGCCCTGGAGCTTTACTTTGAAACCACCTTTCTGTATTTTATTGACTCGGGGCATGCTGCAGAATTGGGCGGTACAGTGCGTCAGCTCAATGCGCCTGGAGGGGTGTTTGCTCTTCCTCGTCAATGTTTATAAGCAACTGAATCCATGCAGTCTCTAAACCCAGGGATGAACGCGGCTTATGTTCGCTTTGTTGTGAACATTCACTTTTATGGGGAACGGTTTTTGTGGTTATCAAACTGGGTGTGCTCCAGGTAAGGCCTAAACTTGTTAATGGCCCACACGACTGCCAGGTGCTCCCATCCCTCCACTGCGTCGTGTCGCCTTTCTTGAGAGTGGTGCGAATGAGTGAAACCATACTAAGATGACGATTTTTGTCTTGCAGAAGGACTGCAGCCATTTTGCTACCACTTGCATCGGTCTCTACGACAAACGGTTCGTTGAGGTCTGCTAGCGCTACTAACACATTGTCTGCAAGAAGATATAGCATGTCATTGAAAGCTGTTCGCTGGTGGTTTTCCCACGTCCATCTAACGTCCTTCCACAGCGGAAAGGCGAGGGGTTTCGCTACTTTTTGAAAATCCAGGAATACAATTTTGATAATAGTATTCTAGGTCCCAAAATGCTTGCAGATGTATCGCTCCCTGGATGGTGGTAAACTTTCAAAGCAGCAACCTTCTCTGGATCTGAGCGACATTCCCTTGAAGAATTATATGTGTTGAATACTTGAGCGACTGCCTCCAGAGTTGGGTCTTGCTGGAACTGAATGTGAGTCCAGCCTGCTCAGTCCTGTGAAATCATTCCTCAATGTGGCCCAAGTGGTGTTCGAAGGAGCTGGAGTAACTATGCACATCATGCACGAAAGTCATGCAGGATTTGTGATTGATGCCTTCCAATACATTGCCCATCAAAGTTTGGAAAGTGACAAGTCCACCAGCTACCCTAAAACGCATACTCTTGCACTCAGACGTGAAACGAAGACTTATGAAAGCCCTTTCGTGTACGTCCTCGCTGCGTACTGGGATTTGAAGAAATCCCTGAGAAAATACAAAACGTGCCAACCATTTTCTCTTTTGCAGTTTGGCTAACACCCAGTCCGTCCTTGGCTTGGGGTAGATGGTCAACTTTGTTTTAGGATTTAGAGGAAGTTAATCTACAGCTAGTCTATATCCTCCAGTTTTCTTGGCCAATAAGCCAAGCACACATATCAAGTGGCTCTACCGTTGATGGATTAATTCCATTCGCAGCCGGTCTTTCATGCAGTCGTTCATAATCTGTAGATTTTGATTGTTGACTGGCCGACGCCTGCAACGGGATAGAGAGGACTGCCCAGTGTTGTAATACAATGCTCAAATAATCCGGTAAAGTCAGGGCTTTTTTTAATATGATGTGAAGTCGTCCAAGCAGAGCCACATCTAGACGTTCGGCATGATCAAGCTCAGGTTTCCTGACAGTACTGGCAATCTGTAGTTTTCCTTCATCCGTTTGCTTTTCATTTCCACTCTCGGCAAACATATCTTTCAAACTCTACACATTTTCATGTGTGGGTGAATTGCCTCTTCTTTCTGGCTTCCACCTTTGGCAAAAAAGATAAGCCTTTGGTGATCCCATCCCAGCGTCCAGGCTTTCAGAGCAACGTGCATGAAAATACCGGTAGTGCCAAGAACATCCATGACAAGCACAATGTCCCGTCAAAGGTCTGGCACATCGAAGAACCGCTGCTTGCGTGATGCACCCTGTTCAACGCACGCGGCACCTCACGAAAGTGGTTGTTTGAAATTACCCAGGGGCTAGACAAGAGCTACGTTTCTCGTGACGGAGTGATGCTCTCCCAGCCACGGTTGCCGTTATCGCTTCATCCCCTCCAGACTGGTGCTTGAACCAGTGTCGAGGAGTGCGCAAACAGTAGCGTCCCTTATACGGGTCTCTAAAAGTGGCTGGCTCCCAACAGATGTTGCAGCAGCCTTCACTGGTGTGTAGACGCTCACCGATATAGCATCTACTGTCATCCATCTACCGGAAAACATTTCCCAGACCGTTGCAACGAAAGCAACAATACGAGCCTTGTCGTCTGCCCTTCGGGCACTGGCGTGAAGTGTCTATCGCGTCCCCGCAGCGATGGCAGATTATTTTGGAAATCTGACCACTTGGATGATACGCTGGGCGCTTAGAAATCGGGCCTGGTAGTCCCACGTGGTGGGGAGTAAAACGGACCGTCGCTGTACTGATCTTGTACCTATATTACAACGGTTGAATAGCCACTGTATACCTGGAGCCAGGGATATGCTGTCGCTGCAAACAGGGCGCCCGACTGCACAACGGTAAATATCGGGGCACCTGATTTTATGGCTGACGGGAGGTACCTATTCTAGGCGCCACCACACGCGCTCCATTAGGCAATCGGCGAATTCCTTCGAGTGTGGCAAAGTTCCCTCTTCCTACGAGATCCTGGGATTGTTGATGCATTTGCCGGAGTGCTCACGCAACCTTATGCGCATAAGTTGTAGGCTGGCCCATCCTATCGTAGAAACTACTGATGACGTAAATAAACTCCTTAAGGTTTTCCTCAGGTAGCTGTGCTCGTTTCTGCAGCTTCTATTACAGTCCCTTCTTCTTGCCCACTGGAGTGAACTCGCTTAAATACGCACTGTCAAAATTGTCCCAGCTCGGAAGGCTGCTTGAGAAGCGCAACCAAAACCTAGCACTTCCCTTGTGTGCTGTGAGAACGCCGCTGCTGATCCGGTCCTCGGTTCTGACACCATAAATAAGGCAGAAACACTTGAGCCCGTCTATACACTTCTCAGGTGATTGTATTCTTTAATTCTCTCCAGAAGAGGATATATTGTTTGCGTTTTTAGCATGTCGTGTCCCTTTTCGATCTGAGAGTGCGCGGCTTGATATTAACGGCTGTTAGAAACCAGAAAAGGACATCTACAACACTATTGCTGTATCTACAATTCCCGCTTCCTGCTTTAGTTCATTTGTAGTTGAGATATTTATTGTGTTCAAAACTTTACTGTGCTGACGTCCACAAATAGGTTGGAGTCTCTATACTGTGGCCAACATAAAAATGAGAAATATTCGAATGAAAGCTCTTCCAAATTGAAGCTCCTCAACGTTGATCCGCTGTGGTCAGCTATGAAAAATGCTGATAGAGAGCCGCTCGCGCTTTGCGATATAATGTTGAAGCGAGTGGAAAAACACAGAAATCTGTACAGCACACAGCAGGCAAGACCGCTTGATTTGAGCTGACCTTATTCATTATGAACGAAGTGAATGAAATGTTGTAATACTTAATTCGGTCTTTGTAATGACTCTAAGAAACGTCAAATGCGACTCCAATATAGACGCCACAACGTGATTTTGACTACTACAAACTTTCCACTTATATATTACGGCGAGAGACACTATTTACTCTTTGTATTTGCGCATTTATGATTCTAAGTCAGAGTGCTCGATAATGCATATGTTTATACTCACCAAGTTTATTCAGCTCTCCAGTTTCGCTTGAGTACTCTTCAGTGGAATAATCTAGGCAGGCAAACAAATGGAAAATCATTAGGAAATCAGGAAGCTGGGACAATTGGTTCTTTATGGCGAGAAAGCATAAACAATGCAAAACATACTCGAACCAGTTGAGAGCTAAAACGACAGCGCGCACCACGATCTTCTTTGCGTTGAAACTTTCGACATTTTCATTTTGTATTTCCGCTTTGTATTCCCGTGAAAGAAGTCACTCGCGAGTGCGACCACTTCTTTTTTTTTATCATTAAACGTTTTACACACACACACACATTAAGACAACCTTTTTATAAATCTTGGTATTTCATTTGTTTAGTACTTTATTTCAATAACGTCGTCCCCCACGGTGTTACATTCGGTGAAGTTCAAGGGACAAATACGAACATGTCACCTTAAACAAAGATTACACTGCAAGAACACACCCGCTTGGTCGGGCCGCTGAAATTTTGGAATACGCTCTTGCAGATTCTGATACTCTAGTACATAAAATAAAATGCATGAGGTTCACCGAAGCTTCACCACTAAGGTGTTATACTCCGTTCACGCCTAAAGGAACCAAAAAATGAGGCTCTATCTCCTTTATTCTTAAATTACCACAAGGTAAAAATAAGAATAAAAAACGCATTGTGGTCATGATGTATTATTTTACCGGAACCTGAAGTTTTCCCAGCCGCTTGAGGGTCGGCGGGGTTGACAGTTCGTGTACCTTACATCTGATGCAATTATTGATCAATGTTGAGCGAGAGCAAACGCCCGCCCAGCCATCTTGCCGACGTCGACGCCCTTGCACGACGGCCTAGTCTGATTTCTTTTGCTTTCATGGACGTATTTAAGTGTAATGCCAGATTGTCAGTTTTGACCATATTGGTTTCGGAATCGAATGACGCTAAGCTTTCACCGTGATTTTTAAGCACGCCGCAGAGCTTCCTGATTCGTAACTTATAAGAGATGCCGTCACGGCACTATTTGGCCACTAACACGCATTCTAATCTTCGTCGGTGGATGGATTGTTGACATTCATCTACAAAGTCAATGGATGTCAACAGCACATCCAAGTGACGCAGTACTCGTGTTCACCACGTGAGCTAGGTTAGGCTGTCCTTCTTGGTTACCGCAGATATACCACGGTGAAAATTAGGAGGGATTTCGAAAGAAAGACGGTAGAAAACAATACAATATGTTTGCAAACTTTCGTGCCAAAACCTCTTTTTTGCTCG
>JAZHYW010026121.1:0-39726 GCA_037355805.1 Ixodes ricinus | reverse complement strand
AGGCCAAGGGCTTCCACGTCAGCACTGGCAAGCAGGATCCGAGGACTGAAGCGTTGAACTGGTTCTGGAGGACGGCATGTAATTTTTGAAGCTGATGACCAGCAGCCAGAATGGCGGGATGAGTAAACAGAAATAATATGACATGTCCCAGTTCATACTGCCAATTGTGCTGGAGCAATTCGGTCGTGTCGTGGTTTCTATAGGCTATGGCGCTACAGGCGACGCATGTGCAGTTGTGGATGAGGAAGGTTCCCGAACGCAATCGCTGCCATGTTAGCATAGGCAACAAGGAACGAGGGTGGATGACGTCAGTGTCCCAAAGGCCAAGAGGCCTTCCCACGTCAGCACTGGCAAGCAGGATCCGAGGACTGAAGCGTTGAACTGGTTCTGGAGGACGGCATGTGTAATTTTTGAAGCTGATGACCAGCAGCCAGAATGGCAAGGATGAGTAAACAGAAATAATATGACACTGTCCCAGTTCATACTGCCAATTGTGCTGGAGCAATTCGGTCGTGTCGTGGTTTCTATAGGCTATGGCGCTACAGGCGACGCATGTGCAGTTGTGGATGAGGAAGGTTCCCCGAACGCCAATCGCTGCCATGTTAGCATAGGCAGCAAGGAACGAGGGTGGATGACGTCAGTGTCCCAAAGGCCAAGGGCTTCCACGTCAGCACTGGCAAGCAGGATCCAAGGACTGAAGCGTTGAACTGGTTCTGGAGGACGGCATGTAATTTTTGAAGCTGATGACCAGCAGCCAGAATGGCGGGATGAGTAAACAGAAATAATGACATGTCCCAGTTCATACTGCCAATTGTTCTGGAGGCAATTCGGTCGTGTCGTGGTTTCTATAGGCTATGAGCGCTACAGGCGACGCATGTGCAGTTGTGGATGAGGAAGGTTCCCCGAACGCAATCGCTGCCATGTTGGCATAGGCAACAAGGAACGAGGGTGGATGACGTCAGTGTCCCAAAGGCCAAGGGCTTCCACGTCAGCACTGGCAAGCAGGATCCGAGGACTGAAGCGTTGAACTGGTTCTGGAGGACGGCATGTAATTTTTGAAGCTGATGACCAGCAGCCAGAATGGCGGGATGAGTAAACAGAAATAATATGACATGTCCCAGTTCATACTGCCAATGGTGTGCTGGAGCAATTCCGGTCGTGTCGTGGTTTCTATAGGCTATGGCGCTACAGGCGACGCATGTGCAGTTGTGGATGAGGAAGGGTTCCCCGAACGCAATCGCTGCCATGTTAGCATAGGCAACCAAGGAACGAGGGTGGATGACGTCAGTGTCCCAAAGGCCAGAGGGCTTCCACGTCAGCACTGGCAAGCAGGATCCGAGGACTGAAGCGTTGAACTGGTTCCTGGAGGACGGCATGTAATTTTGAAGCTGATGACCAGCAGCCAGAATGGCAGGATGAGTAAACAGAAATAATATGACATGTCCCAGTTCATACTGCCAATTGTGCTGGAGCAATTCGGTCATGTCGTGGTTTCTATAGGCTATGGCACTACAGGCGACGCATGTGCAGTTGTGGATGAGGAAGGTTCCCCGAACGCAATCGCTGCCATGTTAGCATAGGCAACAAGGAACGAGGGTGGATGACGTCAGTGTCCCAAAGGCCAAGGGCTTCACGTCAGCACTGGCAAGCAGGATCCAAGGACTGAAGCGTTGAACTGGTTCTGGAGGACGGCATGTAATTTTTGAAGCTGATGACCATCAGCCAGAATGGCAGGATGAGTAAACAGAAATAATATGACATGTCCCAGTTCATACTGCCAATTGTTCTGGAGCAATTCGGTCGTGTCGTGGTTTCTATAGGCTATGGCGCTACAGGCGACGCATGTGCAGTTGTGGATGAGGAAGGTTCCCCGAGACGCAATCGCTGCCATGTTAGCATAGGCAACAAGGAACGAGGGTGGATGACGTCAGTGTCCCAAAGGCGGGGCTTCCACGTCAGCACTGGCAAGCAGGATCCGAGGACTGAAGCGTTGAACTGGTTCTGGAGGACGGCATGTAATTTTTGAAGCTGATGACCAGCAGCCAGAATGGCGGGATGAGTAAACAGAAATAATATGACATGTCCCAGTTCTGCTACCAATTGTTCTGGAGCAATTCGGTCGTGTCGTGGTTTCTATAGGCTATGGCGCTACAGGCGACGCATGTGCAGTTGTGGATGAGGAAGGTTCCCGAGCAATCGCTGCCATGTTAGCATAGGCAACAAGGAACGAGGGTGGATGACGTCAGTGTCCCAAAGGCCAAGGGCTTCCACGTCAGCGCTGGCAAGCGGATCCAAGGACTGAAGCGTTGAACTGGTTCTGGAGGACGGCATGTAATTTTTGTAGCTGATGACCAGCAGCCAGAATGGCGGGATGAGTAAACAGAAATAATATGACACTTCCCAGTTCATACTGCCAATTGTTCTGGAGCAATTCGGTCGTGTCGTGGTTTCTATAGGCTATGGCGCTACAGGCGACGTATGTGCAGTTGTGGATGAGGAAGGTTCCCGAACGCAATCGCTGCCATGTTAGCATAGGCAACAAGGAACGAGGTGGATGACGTCAGTGTCCCAAGGCCAAGGGCTTCCACGTCAGCACTGGCAGAGCAGGATCCGAGGACTGAAGCGTTGAACTGGTTCTGGAGGACGGCATGTAATTTTTGAAGCTTGATGACCAGCAGCCAGAATGGCGGGATGAGTAAACAGAAATAATATGACATGTCCCAGTTCATACTGCCAATTGTTCTGGAGCAATTCGGTCGTGTCGTGGTTTCTATAGGCTATGGCGCTACAGGCGACGCATGTGCAGTTGTGGATGAGGAGGTTCCCGAACGCAGTCGCTGCCATGTTAGCATAGGCAACAAGGAACGAGGGTGGATGACGTCAGTGTCCCAAAGGCCAAGGGCTTCCACGTCAGCACTGGCAAGCAGGATCCGAGGACTGAAGCGTTGAACTGGTTCTGGAGGACGGCATGTAATTTTTGAAGCTGATGACCAGCAGCCAGAATGGCGGGATGAGTAAACAGAAATAATATGACATGTCCCAGTTCATACTGCCAATTGTTCTGGAGCAATTCGGTCGTGTCGTGGTTTCTATAGGCTATGGCGCTACAGGCGACGCATGTGCAGTTGTGGATGAAGGTTCCCCGAACGCAATCGCTGCCATGTTAGCATAGGCAACAAGGAACGAGGGTGGATGACGTCAATTCCAAAGGCCAAGGGCTTCCACGTCAGCACTGGCAAGCAGGATCAAGGACTGAAGCGTTGAACTGGTTCTGGAGGACGGCATGTAATTTTTGAAGCTGATGACCATCAGCCAGAATGGCAGGATGAGTAAACAGAAATAATATGACATGTCCCAGTTCATACTGCCAATTGTGCTGGAGCAATTCGGTCGTGTCGTGGTTTCTATAGGCTATGGCACTACAGGCGACGCATGTGCAGTTGTGGATGAGGAAGGTTCCCCGAACGCAATCGCTGCATGTTAGCATAGGCAACAAGGAACGAGGGTGGATGACGTCAGTGTCCCAGGCCAAGGGCTTCCACGTCGGCACTGGCAAGCAGGATCCGAGGACTGAAGCGTTGAACTGGTTCTGGAGGACGGCATGTAATTTTGAAGCTGATGACCAGCAGCCAGAATAGCGGGATGAGTAAACAGAAATAATATGACATGTCCCAGTTCATACTGCCAATTGTTCTGGAGCAATTCGGTCGTGTCGTGGTTTCTATAGGCTATGGCGCTACAGGCGACGCATGTGCAGTTGTGGATGAGGAAGGTTCCCCGAACGCAATTGCTGCCATGTTAGCATAGGCAACAAGGAACGAGGGATTGAAGCGTTGGTCTGGTTCAAGGGAAGTACGTCGCACTCGACCGATGATCAGAAGCCAGAGCTGCAGGATGAGTAGAAACAAATGAGATGACATGCTCCGGTTCGCACAATCAAGCGCACTAGAGCAATTCGATCATGTCGTGGTTTCTATAGGTGATGGAGCTATAGGCGGCCCATAAGCAGTTGTTGAGGATGACGTCGGTGCCCCAAGGCAATCGCTGTCACGTCAGCACAGGCAAGCAGGATCAGGAGGATGAGCATTGAGCTGGTTTTGGTGAGGAACAACTCATCTTCGGAGCCGATGACCAGCAGCAAGAGCTGTGGGAAGGCTAGAATCAGATGAATGACATCTCCCGGTTCGTACTGCCAAACATTTTTTGAGCAAACGGTGATTTTATTTTCTGAGCCTCGTTTCCGGAAACACCAAGATATCTCCAACTAAATTTCAATATAAAATGTCTTAAAAAATACATTGCGACACGTACTTTTGCATCAAAATGGCACTTTTATTCTTTGGGAGCGAATTCGTTATGATGGCTTTTAGGTCTCGAAAATCTGGCTTGGAATGGCGTCTTGCTAGTAAATATTTCTCGCCCTCCTGCCCTCCAGGCTAACGAGCTGGCAGAGCCCACATTGTATTTTACATTTTTTGTTTACAATTTATTTTTATTTTTGCGTGATGCGTAAGTCATTTGCAACAATAACGTTTTCCTTTGCAGTAAACCAAAATAATACGTCGTCTCTTTTTGATTTTTTGAAGACATATGACATTGAATTTTGAGCTTTTTCCTGATTAGCAAATTTGTGCAGGACATGCTGCAGGATTATCTTTGCTTTAATAGTGCTATCTGCTCACGCTCAAATAGCCATGTAACGAATTCATGATTTTCCAATAATGGCTTGATGAACAAAGCTATATTTTAAGTAAGGCTTACGTTACAGAAAGAGAGGTGTTTCCGCTAGTTTGCGTTTTCAGTATAAATGCTTGGACACCTTATTTTTTAAAATTTTGCAAGCAGTTTTTTTTATTGTTGAGGGATCATGCTGAAATGTTTGGAGGCAAGGTGATACAAAATGGCGAACAACCCAAAGTACCGTCTCAAATTTGAGATGGTGTTGTTTGTCCCTTTTTTGTGTCCCCCGCGTTTCGGGTTTTTCGAGTATGAATGTTTGTATGCCTGATTTATTTTTAGTTCTGTAGCCCGTGACATGTCTGTTCTTTTTTATATTTTAAATTGGTTGTATCAGTGTGCAGCCTTGATTTTTACTTAGTGTATCCGGAAACACCCGAGTACTCGTGCACCCAGCACTATGCTCAAATATTTTATTTGCTACTACAGTTACCGAAAGGACGAGAACGATAAGGAGGATATTCAGTTCTCCCCTCCAGCGGGAGGCTGTGCAAATGACGAGACTGTCCACGTGACGCTCAGCCTCACGAAACACTTCGACGTCTCGTGAGCCTCCAGAGTGTACGCGGCAGCCAAAGCATGGCGGGAGGCAAGTACGCGTGCTGGGAGCTGGGAGTTTGAAAAGATGCACTGCCGTTCTTATGTTGTCAGTGACATCGCCGTCACCGAACTCTAAACTGATACGAGGTTTCCGGACATTTGACAACCGTTTTAGGGTTGTCAGGGATGTTTATATTTCTGGAAAACCTTGCAGCCATCCAACTTAACTATTTTCTCGTGTTGATTGACTTCTGAACAATTTCAGGTCGTAGCTTCAACGGTGCTACCGGCGTGATTTGTCATCTATAAACATTGTACACAAAAATAACGAATGCAATCGATGACGGAAGCTTACCGGTGTAGAGGAATGTGTTTGTGTGTCCTCCACGACTAGATGAAGTTCTTTGACTTCGGCGGCTATTTTCTTGTCATTTCAAATCCCACGTGGCTGATGACAACGTAAAAGTTGACGTTTTCTTCTTTAGCTCCTCGACTTCTTGTTTTATACTGGTAATTTCATCTAAAATCTCAATCTTGCCTAAAACAAAAAATGTAACATAAATATCTCGGATAAAAAAAAATCTACCTTTCTTTTTAACGAGGCGGTAAAAACTTCAGCGTTTACAATTGTAAGCTGCATTTTAAAATTAAAAAAATGATGTGAAGGGCTTCCTAGATGTTACATGAAAATTTAACATACCAAAGCAGATATGCGGCGCAAGTGACGAATTTTGACGAGTATTTCATGCCATGGAGAATATGTTCTATTTATTTTAGCGTCCACATCTGATAACTCACATTTTCCAGTGTTGTGGTCTATTTTACGTGTAATAAGGCAGACTAAAAAAAAAACGACTTGACGACAGTGGCATATTTTTATTTTTTTCTGCCTTCATCTTTAAGGCCTCACGCTGATTGGCAATTGATAGCCATACGTTGCAATATATGTGTAAACATTTGTATCATTCTCTTACGTGAACGTAAATAATGCCCAGATTTAGTGGTGAAGCGAACTGCGCATGCTTGATTATTAAGAGCAGCATTACGAAAGTTACATATTGACTGGTATCTTAAAATTGATATAGTTGAGGTGAATAGAAATATTTGTTACTGAAACAGATTTAAAATACATTATTACTTCCTGCAATAGTTTTACAAAATGAGGCCCAAAATTTGTACCGAGACAAAACCGCGCAAACCTATTAGGTTCTCCGCGTAGAAGATGTCTTGATTATTTTCTTTTTACGCCCAGCTTTTGTTAGTATTAGTTATCCTCACCTTTTGGAACGTGACAGATGCCATTTATTATACAACCTTTAATGTATAACTAGCTCAAGAGCCTTGACATTGCTCCTAGTCTTCTTCGTCTTAGACGAAACATGCTGCCTAAACACTAAATATAGGTAATTTGAGGCTATATAACATTATCTGCCTTTTTGTACCTCTAATTTAGCGCTTCGGTGACTCGGAGGCGAAGCGCCGTCCTCCGATCCTTAGGTGGCGGGTGCCCACAATCTGATGGAAAATAGCGAGTTTTAGTAGACCATGTTTCCCCCTCCGCTAAGCCCCTCCGCTTACCCGGAACTCTATAGCCAAGGCCATCGGCACGCAGGCGCAGTGGCGGTTTCTTCGTTGCGGAGGGCTAGCGGAGGGGAAACACGGTCTACTAAAACTCCTAATTACTGCGCAGAAGGAGCCGTTTAGCCAAGGTGTGGGTTGTACGCGAAAATATCCCCAGCTGTTTGAAGTGATTCCTCAGTCTTTCGCTGGGGCGTGCCAGGTTCCCTTCCTTGGTTTAGCACATAACCCCTCAAGTTTTACTTAATTTTACTTTACAACTATAAATATCGCTGCAACCAATACATACATGCCGAGTGCACAGTTACTTAAAAATAATCACACGGTTTATTTGTAAATGCCTCTGCTGGAAGCTTGTCTTTGCAAATAAACATCCAGGAAAAACAACGCTAAAGTGAGCTTCACTTGTTAAAGCCACTATTGTGAACTTTTTGTCGAGTCATCCACGTTTTAATTAATGTATTTGTCTTTTTGCGGCAAAGCGTCGCACCAAAGATGGTTGTACAAATTTGGTGCTAACTGAAATTTCCGACATTGACATAAAATCCATGCTCCGAACCAACACGGGCGTATTAAACAATTATTTTGAAAACTATTTACGCAATATAATTTTTGTTAGGAAGAGTAATATATCAATGAAATGACAAACCCGGCCTGGCAATCTGCATTGTTTCTTTAGTAACCACACCATAACTCCGATCTTCAACTTTTCCACCTGGTATGTGATAGACTTTTTCAACTTGGTTCCGTTAAGTAGTGGTTCCTTGGAAGTATCAAGGTTAGTTCCCAGGACGGTTACTTTTGCTTCCTCCATTCTTTTAAGGAAAGGTGCAAGGCCTTCAGGGCCGTCGTCGAACTCGTGGTTGCCCAGGCACTGCAAATATGTTCGAAATTTGTTTCTCAGAGAGCGGCGTTTGATTTTTACACAAAACGAAACACCAAAACAACATAGCATTAAACTTTGCTGCCAGGTATCGGTTGTATTTTCGACGCAATGAGCGAATACGCTTGATAGTATTTATAAACCTATTTATTCTATTTATAAACCTAATTCTATTTATAAATAAAAGGACTTCTTAAGTGTTTCGACGGACCCTTTAAACATTTTTGAGTTGTTTGAGATGTCTGTTCAGGTTTTCAAAGGGCCCTGATGTACCAGAAAAAATTTCTAAATGATGCAAGAAACGCGTCAAAGTGTTTTTGAGTGGCCTGTTAGGTCTGTCGCAAACTTCTACCTGAAACCACGGGACCCATCAAAATTGTTTTAACGGGTCTGTGAGAGAAATCTTATTAATGTTCAGGATATATGCGTCGGGAAGCCGCAGTGGCCATCTTTATCGGGGTGCCGCAACGAGCGGACGCTCAGTGTCGGCCTCCCTTGTCGTGCGTGGTACCTATATTCTAGAGCAACCCAGTATACGGATCAAGGAGGTCTCTCAGTGCCCTGTTTTTGCGCCTCTCTCCGTCCGGCTTCAGAAGCCTATCCAGCGAGTGAAAGAGACACCGGGGACGACACCGCGACGGTACCAGTGACGATACCGTGACCTTCCTCAGGATTTCTCAAAGCCGGCGCACGTTGGTTTCGCGTTCATGGTTTTCGGTAAGCGTGCTACTGACAGTGTATTACTGTTGCTACTGCTTGGGTTTATTAGTTAAAGTTCCGTACATCTGAGAAATTTATCCTGTTACATGTAAGTACCTTGAAATATATTGTTTCTGCCACGAAGAACTCAGTAGTCCCTATTTGGTCTGAACGCTTTTGTCTACAACGGCTTATGCCTGAGAGTGTGTACACGTTGTTTCGTATCGTCTTTTAGTAACAACATGCACGTAAAATTAAACGTCTGAAATGAACTTCCAAACGTTTTAAACTAGATTTTTCTTCTGTTGTTCATTTTCATTTGGTTGTTTAAAGGCTTGAAGGGGTAAAAGGTCTAAATGGATGAACGGGCTTGAATGGCTGAAGGGGATTGAAGGGCTGAAAAGGTTGAAGGGATGATGCGCTTGATGGGCTGGAGGGGTTGAAGGCATGATAGGGTCCGATAACAAATCAGGGTTGAAGTGTTTTTCAATAGATATTTGGCACACCTTGAAATATTAAATTTACATACATATCTGAAACTGGGCGCTGGAACGACATTTCACAAGAAGTTTTATGTATATTTCTCGAGCTAAACTCAAAGTTGGTAAACTAAAATAATGAGGAAAAAACGCGTGGTTTTTGGGTATGACCTATAATGGCCTGTCCTTTGCGTACTGTTTGCGCTGGCACCCGGGTGGCACTGTGAAAGCAAAAAACGGTGATTGCCATGGGGGGCGACGAGAAAAAAAACCACGATAAACAACGATGTTTAATAAAATATGTGAATGATGATGCATTTTGAGTTCGCATGTAGACTGGGAAGTAAGCCGTCCGGTTTTCAAACAGGCAAGTAATCTTTCCTCTTTAAAAATAAAAATTCTAAAGCAGACGAATGTTTGTTCTCTTTTGTCGTCTGTGATCAGTTCGCACATCCCTGCTGGGAGCAGAAGGCGCGTAGGGAGAAACGAATGTTGTATAGGACATGGAAAATTCGCATCCGCCGTTTAGCTCTATTTTTTTTTTTTCACCAGCTTTGAGTTGAGCTTTAGTAAAACGGACAAACATCTTACAAGACGGCCTTAGCATGACCAGTTTAGGTGTGCACGTCTGGAATTATAAGTTTGCAAGGCGTACCAACCAGTACATTTAAAACGAGGTATATACACACACCCTCTGATAAGGATAGATAACTGGGCATGTTGGTAGCAGTTCATGTCGTGATGTTGTACGCTTCAACCATTTATCGACATGTTTGGTTGAGGCGTTTATATAATATAATGATGTCTTCTAAGCGTGGTTCGCAGCCGCAATCTCGGCAATGTACCGCTAGATGCGAATTCGCGTCGTGCGTAAAGGCGTGGTTTACCGCATTCCTTTCTCTTGTGGGCACTCTTATATCGGGCTGACTGGCCGGTGCTTAAACATCCGCCTCAGAGAGCACACGGCTCCTTGAAAGGCACCCGCGTATTCACATCTAGCGGTACATTACCGAGATTGCGGGTGTAAGCATGCTTCGAGGACACCATTATTATATCAACACCACGACCAGACATGTCGAGAAATGGTCGAAGCGAACAACATCACGAGGATCACAGTTCGTGTGTGAGCCAACCTTCGGTGACTCTGACCCCAGAGGTGACCTTTCTGGACTTAGGGTAAGAGATCCTGATGAAAGAAAGAAGAAAACAAGGTATACATTCACATGAAAAAAGAGTATGATGATATATTACACGAGGCGCCCAGCAAGCGCGTGAACATTGAACTTTATGTTTTTATTTCATTGCTCTTCTTCCTTATGTTCTAATAACATACCAGTTGACAGTCAGCGCTTGTCTTGTTCTCGTCGTCTTTTTGCACTCGTCAGTCGCGCTGTTTTTCAACATGTACAGCCTCTGCTTAACATCCAACCGACCTTGCAGGTTCTATATGATCCCAAGTCTGTATCTACTTAAATGCATCGTAATCATAGATTTGTGTGCAATATTAAATCCTGTATTTTATTTGCTTATTTAACCAACAACTAGAGTGTTATAAAAATATTATCATGCCAGGTTTTTTTCATTCACTGGTTGCGTTTTATGTATGATGCTTTCATCTGTGCACAAAGTTTTATTTATGAATGGCCTATAGTTTTTGATATTCTGTTGCACTATCACTCTAGAGCAGCCGGACATCTGCAGATTCAAAGTACTATGATTACAACGCGCTGACTCTATATAGATTTACCTTGCCTTCACGGATTGAAAACCTTGTCAACTATATAGGAAGAAAGTTTCTGGTGTTGGTAACAGGTTCGAAAAAAAAGCATAAGATGCTAAAGGGCGAGGACAAATATCCTCTTGAAGTTCAAACCTGTAATGAAGCGGTCCGACATGCTGCAACTTGTTATCAAAAATAAATGGGTATCTTTTGCACAAAAAAAAAATCAGGAGATACGTAAGCCTCCAGAAATGCGAATATTAATATGGTGGTTTTCAGACAAGGAGTACGGAAACCGACGTCTGTGAAGGATGATTTAATTACAAAACTGCCGGCCGACCGAGCTCGCGCCGGGGCGCTCCCGGTCATTTGCGAGGCGCGCTGTTGCTCTTCACAGTCACATTACTTGGCTATAACGCTGACATTGGAGTTGCAGGGACGTCCATGTGCGGAAACGGGCAAGTTGACGCGCTTCTTCGGCTCGACGCACGAAATGCGCTACCAAGTCGGCAAGTTCTTAATTTCGTCAGTAGGGTAGAATAAAAGTTAGAAAATTTTGTCGAATTTTGATTGTACAAAAAAAAAAAGTATACATATAAGTATTATTGAAAATAAATAAGAGCTGCATAATGCGCATTGATTACAAATGAAAGGAGAGTATCCCATGGGCTTTGGTCAGACTAAACGTACATGGAAACCATATCACTAATGCTCCGGTTAAAACGTTACACGAAGCAGTGGCGTAACTAGTTATGACGGCGCCCATGGCCAATGGAATTTGCACCCCTCACTAGCCTGTGGCAGATGAAATTTCGCTGCCCCTCCGTAGCCCCGCTGCCATTTTTTTCCATTGGGCACATGTAGGGGTGGACTTGGCTCGGCGCCCCCTCCCAAGTGGCGCCCGGGGCACGTACCCCCTGCCCCTGCCCCCCCTAGTTACGCCACTGGCACGAAGCCGTTCGTTTGGGTTGATATTTTTTTGGAGAATGTACAGTTCCGTAAATGTGTAAGAGTGGTTGCATCACTTTAGATGGGAAAACGGTGCCGTGATCGCCGACGAGTAGACGAGATGGACCGTGTCACAATATAATGTCCCGGAGAAGAAAATGATCGACCTCGTCGGCGTTTGCAAATGGCAAGGCATACGTTTCCTCGTAGTGAGACAAGTGGCGCATTGCCACAATTATTCAGCGGTTACCGTGTCGGGCATGAGTAAGGTGTCCCGAAAGGTCGATTTCAACAGGTTAAAACCGCATCATCTTTCACATCTTTTGTGTAAACATTGTTGCTTATAAAGGGGATGAAAAAGTTCATCTGGTGCCGAATCGTCGTTTTTTTCGCACGTTGACATCTGATGCACGATGCCACATAGTTCAAGCTGTCACGGTAAATGGCATGCCAGTAGAAGGTATTGATAATATGCGTAAACGTTTTAGAAATTCCATGAAGGGCGCGTAGAATGGTTTTCGTAGATGTCTGGGAAAGAGAAATATTAGAACGGGGCCTTGTGGACCATCGTTGCGTACGATATAATATATTGTTTTCTATTGCGTAGGGTCATGCAAGGCATTGTTTGTTCAGGAGTGAAGGTCGGGTATGTTGAGGCTGCGAAAATGTTTCTGCAAGTTCGAGTTTTTTCGTTGCTCTACAGTTAAGTCCAACGTGGATGTCAAGGCAATAATGGTAACGGAAGAAGGGTCTCAGGTGGCCAAAAGTGGACTCCAACATAGACTAGTCAGGTGCACCGAGCTGCTTACCGAGCTTCTGAAAAATATACACGTCCTATTCTTGGAGTTTCAGTGCCCGTCTTCCGAAGCGTTTAGAAGAAATGTTCAAGTTTGATATTCTGCACAAAGCGTGATTATCGGTAAAAACCTTGAACGGATGAGCAAAAATGCTAAATCTAAATTTGCTGATCGCCTAATAGACGGCACAGTTGCATTCTTTGTTGGTACACCGCATAATCTTTTTTTTGTTTTGGACAAACGACGATTTGAATATATGACGACATGTTCTCTTCTGGCACGCTGTTTTTATCAAGTTTACATTAAGTCCGTAGCCACGGGACTCGGTGTGCATTTCGACATCAAGTGCAGGGTTGAAATAGGATAGAGACCTAGCCTGGTTGTGAGCGCCGTCTTGAGGGTTTGGAATCATTTTCTTGATGTGTAGACCATGTGAAGCGGCGATTTTTCTTAAGAATATAATTTAACCATGCAGATAGGGCGGCAAATCACCGAGATAAATCGGTGAAAGTATGAATAAAGCCCAAGGAACGAACGCGAGGCCTTAAGGTCGTTGGACGGGAGTCGAACACAGCGCAAAGTTTGTCATGAACTCGCGATATTCTGTGGTGGTTTTGAGATGCCCAAGAAAGTTTATTTTGCTCGTACCAAAAATACGCTTTTTTGCTTGTTTTAGAGGTTGCGTCCATGAAACATTTCGGGACACTTGTTAATTGCGATATATGTTCGAGAAACTGGACAAGAAGATGTTGGCGTAGTCAAGGTACCAAGACAAGTTGTCCAGCGAAAGCGGCGGGCAAGGAGTTCATCATATGCTCCAAGGTTGCCGGAGGTTGCATAATCAAAGGGCATGACACAAGATTGGTAGTCTCCGTTGGGCGTAACGAAGGCTTCCTTTTCTGGGTCGTTTTCGTTTATGTAACCCATTAACCGGCGCATATGTCAATTGTAGAAACAAAATTGATTTCTTGAAAATGTCAAAGACGTCATCAATTCGTGGTAGGGGATAGACATTTTTATTGATATAGTCGTATGTGCAGTCAACGCAAAGAGAGCCACGTACCATCTTTCTTTTTAACGATAAGTGCGGAGAAACCAATGACTTGTGGATACTTCAATTGTGTTTTGACGTAACACGTCGTTAACGTGGCCTGAATAACATCTCCTTCTAAACGCAAGGCTCGGTACGAGCGGCTGCATTTGGGTTTAGGAGTTCCAGTATTTATGGTACGTTGTACAGCGGATGTCGTCAGAAGTGAGAGTGCTGAGAACTACAAAAAAAACACAAAAAAAAAAAAAACGTCAACGAATGAGCATAATTGGTGCCAGACATTTCGGTGTTCCGTCGGGGAAATAAGGGTTTATGCGTTTTCGCAGAATATGAACAGAGTTCTGATTTATTCCACGGAGGAGATGCTAGTGTTAAGAGTAGGATTACCCACAGCAGATTGACGCACAGTCTGTCCTGTTATTTGCTGCTGCCGCCACACAAGTACCAGTAGGCGATACCTGGGGAGTATTGGTGATGTTCGCAATTAAAACAATAGTTTGAGTCACTAGAGCATCTCGTGACGGCCATGGGCAATGAAAGTCAATTATGAAACAGAACTTTGCGGTTTGGATTCAACAGACACGTATTGTCCTCTAAATTGGCGGTTAGTTGATAACGGCTTTAGTAAATCTGAGCTATCCGAGTGTAATTCACGGCGAGAAAAGGAACATATTGTTTACGAGGCATCGCAGCATCATCGTCAATATCGATGAGATGAAGTATTCGTGTCGAATAGGCCATAAAAGTCTGTCGGTTAGCTGAGCAATTCCGAATTAAAAATACACTGAACAGGAAAAAGAATAATTAAGCAACCTCGGTTAATCACTAGTATATTAAAACATCATCTGTAAAAATTCCTTTCTGTTGTTTAATTATTTAAAGTGCTAGACTTGTTTCAGTTGACAGCTTTCAAACGCGCGCGCCAAACATGAGTACATAACGTCGCCACATTCACACGCCCACGGTGGACACGCCAAGGGCATTGTTCTCATTGGCAACCTCTCCTCCGCTTACCTCTCCTCTGCTCTCTTCAGCTCGCCTCAACGTTGCCTTGGCTCGCCTTGGCGTCTTTTTTGGCGCGCATGTTTGAAAGCTGTAAACTAAAACAAGTCTGGCACTGTAAATAATTAAAAAAGAGATATTTTTACGGGGTTTTATGTTTATATTTGTATATTTCTCCAGGCTAATTAAAAATGTGTTTTTCTCCGTTTCATTGCTTTTAATGACGTGCGTACAGCTGGACCAGAACAGCGAAACAATGCCAATAAGGTGGGTTCTGGACTGTAATTTCAACGGAAAACAAACCAAGCGGTTAAATCAATGACGTGTTGGCACCACGAAGACAGCCACCCTCCCAGGGTGTGGCAACTAGTTTTGCGTTCTTCCGAATATTTTCGCCTGATGTGTGATGAGTGCTCTCAGTCTTACCTATTTAATGATTATATATATTAAGTTTAATAAGGACGTAGTCGGTGGAGATTTTGAGATGACGTAGAAGCAGACGTACCCCAGTCAGCTGCCCCATTTGGTCCCCCCCCCCCCCCTCCCTGCTTTAGAATGATCTCGAAAAGTTGTGCTCCTTACGGAGAGGAAAGGACTGTCGGTGTGTGCTGGTGAGGGGCTGTAGTGACCACGACTGGAAGGAGATGGAGAGGGGAACGCCTTTGTGAACCGAAACAAGTATTCTCAGTGTCACTTATGTAATTCTGGAGTCGACTTTGGAGGTATATGTCGTGAAAGTTTGAAAGCTGAACATTTTCCGTGAGGTCTCCGACAGCGGGCGGCGACTGAAATCGGCAATCTGACCTGGTATACCGCGGTTGTATCAAGTATCGGCGTTCGTTGAATGGACCTTTTCACACACCGACGGCAACTCAAGGCGGTGGCTGCACGAACTAAAAATCAGAGGAAGGGACCTACCGGCGCTACCAGTCGATGGCGGGAGCTACGCTACCAGTTTCTTCGTTCTCTGAGCAGCAGGGCGTGCCCAACGCGCCGTCCAAGTGGGGCATCCGTTGGCGTCCACTTAAACGTCGTGTTATTCTTTCCGTCCGCTTTCTTTTTTTTGCGTAACACAATTATATGCTTATGCTGCAATTACGTTTTCTACTCGCTGATCCACAGCCTCCTTCCGGAATTTCCTCGATTTTTTGTGCACACTTCCGCCGCTTGGCATCGGGCGCTCGCGCGTGCGCAGAACGCTTCTCGGAAAAGGTCCATTGGTAGCGAGGCATCGAGGGACGTTCTCCGCTAGAAGGTCGGAATATACTGGGGTTTGATGGCACTGGAATGCAAGGCTCATAGTAATGCGCCGGGAATGTAGCGCATACTGCTTCGGGTTAAAAGTAAACATTTCGGCGGAACTCCGCCTGGTTAGGTAAGTAATAAGACAGGGTACTTTGTATCGACTCTAACCGATTTCTTCGATGTGCCCGACGTTTCGAAGCCGGCTCGGCTCCTTGATCACGGGTGACTATATGTGGGCCCAAAGGTAGCAACCCGTCGTTGTTTTCTTCTTCTCTTAGCATTGATTTCTTCTTCTGTTTTTGCGCGTGGCGCATCGTAGCCCGTGTATAGTAGCTGCTTGGCAGCGTTCCGGTGGTTCGGTTCAGGTTGTTGTTCGTATTTTGTATGTGCCAAGACTCTATTAAGAGTCGCTTTCTCCAGTTTCTTTCTCTATCGAGGATGGAACTGCTGTCAAAGCCGATGACGTGGCCGGTCTTCTGAGCATGTTCCGCCAGCGCGTTGCCTTGGATGTCATTCTTCTTTACGTCATACTTATGTCTGCGCAGACGTTCAGGAAAGTTCTTTGTTTCCCCCACATAAGAGGCGTCGCATTCAGCACAAGGAATTCGGTAAATCAGGCCTTGCGCTTTTTCTTTTGGGGGACGATCCTTCGGAAGAGGAAGAAAATGGCCTAAAGTCGAGACAGGTTGATGTGCAACTGCAACGCCGTACGGTCTCAGAACGCGGGCTAGGACCTCGCTCGTGCCATGGAGATACGGGACGCACATGCGGCTGGCGGTGCCTTTGTTCTTGGATGTAGAAGGTTGACGAAGTTTTTTGTATATCTTGTTAACGAATCTTGTGGGGTAGTTGTTTTTCCGAAGGTCTCGTTTTATAATATCGACTTCCATCTTAAGTGACTCCTTTGTTGAGCAGACCGTGAGGGCTCGTCGAAAGAGCGCCGACACCACAGAGGATTTGTGAGTCGTGGGGTGGTCTGACGAGAAGTGTAGGTAGCGACCGGTGTGCGTAGCTTTCCTGTATACTTGGAAGGTTAAATGGTTCCCTGTTTTTTCCACAGACACATCCAGAAATGGGAGGCGACCGTTCGACTCACGTTCGACTGTGAATTGAATGTCTGGATGGATGGAATTGAGGTGTTTGTGAAGGCGATCGACTTCACTGGTCTTGGCAACGCAGAAGCAATCATCCACATAACGTAGAAAAAGAGTGGGTATGGGAGAAAACGTGCTTAGGGCTTTTTGCTCGATGGCTTCCATTGTCAGGTTGGCTACTGTGACGGACACAGCGGCACCCATGGCTGTGCCACTACTTTGCTTGTAGAAGCGACCGGCGAAAGAAAAGTAGGTATTCGTCAGGCACAGCTCTAGTAGGCGGCATATTTCATTCACAGAGAGGTGGGTTCTTTCAGGTAAAGTCGTGTCTGACGTGAGTGCCGTTCTGATAACAGACACCGCGAGTCGAATGGGAATACTCGTGAAGAGAGATACCACATCAAAAGAAACAAGGCACTCGTCGTCGTTCAATTGCAGGTCCGAAGCGAGTTCGATGAAGTGGGCTGTGTTCTCGACATGCGTGTTGGTCTTTCCCATGAGTGGAAGAAACAGACGATGGAGATAATTTGACAGCGCTCGTAATGGTGACGTCGTAAAGTCGACTATGGGACGGAGCGGAATTCCAGACTTGTGTATTTTAGGTAAGCCGTAAAACGCAGGTGTCGAGCCGTTTCGGCAGATAAGGTTCAGGTAGAGGGCCCGAGACTCCGGATATTTATTGAAGACAGCGTAAAGTGCTTTGTTTAAGATTCCTTGAATTTTTGATGTTGGGTCTTTCGGTAGCATCGTGTACGCTGTGGTGTTCAGAAGTTCGTGCACCTTCTTCTCATAGTCCGTGCGGTCCAACACCACTGTGACATTTCCTTTGTCAGCAGGGAGAATTACGATGCTGTTGTCTTCCTTTAGCTTCTTGAGGGCGGATCTTTCGTCTGTGCTATAGTTGAAATGCCTCCTTTGGTTTACCTTTGAAAGCACGCCAATGGCTTTCAAGCGAGCTTCTTCACGGATGCAAGGGTCTAGTTTCTGTAAGCCCTCCTCAACGGAAGCTGCCATCAGTGGAAGAGGAGGATGAAAACAACGACGGGTGGCTACTTTAAGCCCATATAAGTCACCCGTGATCAGGAGCCGAGCCGGCTTCGAAACGTCGGGCACATCGAAGAAATCGGTTAGAGTCGATACAAAGTACCCTGTCTTACGCTTCGGGTGGTAGAGATGTTTTGTGTGCCGCACTAGGGACCGCTTTTGCCGGGGGTGGTGCCGCTGGAGCAAATGGAGGTGCGAAAAGGGACAGCTCGCTCGAATTTCTGCTGGTAACCCTTCAGGTGTGAGTTGTTTGTTCACTGGCGGCACGCCTTGTCAGGTGACACTAGCAAAGTGGCGAGCTCTTTAAATATTTTTCGGATGAGAGAGGCTATGTCGTTGAACAATGGGGCAGGTGATGAAGCGACGCAATGTTTGAGAGCTTGTGATTTTATCTGGCCATTATATGAGATGACTATGAACCGCTTCCTAGCGTTTCTATTGTTCTTGGAGCTAAGCCACGCTAGTGGGTTGCGTGAAAGCAGCCTGGCAAAAGCGTCCTTGGCAATTCTACCTTTATGAAATGGCCTACTCGTTTCGATTCGGACATGGCAGGGTTGACGCGTTTACACAGGGACAGTATGTCCTCCATGTACGCAGTTGTGATTTCCATCCCAAGACTGAGCGTTGATCGCTAGCCTGTGAGAGGCGTTTTCTTGTCAGACTTACAGGGCATCCTAAGACATCTGAGAGCTCGCCTCCAAACAATCGCCACGACGCGATTTGATGGACGCGATTTGATCTTCATGGTTGTCGAACCATATTATCGCGCGGTGTCGCTGAAAGGTTGAAGACAACGTTTCGCCAATTTGAGGTGCAGTCTAGGCGTTGTGAAAACTGACTGATTTGTAAGTGCGGAGCCAATCGTCGACGTTGTCGCTCCCGGCCATTCGCGGAGCCGCAAGCCGCCGCAAACATTTTAGAATCGTGGGTGCGGTCAGCGAAGATCCGCAGGAAAGAACCGCGCCTCCACCGAATGTTACGGTGACATTCAGAGAAGAACACTGAAGCTAACGTCTGCGAATATGGATTTAATTCCAAAACTCCCCACCGACCGAGCTCGCGCCGTTGCCGCGGCCCGGATATTTGCGAGGCGCGCTCTGCGTCTTCTTTATAGTGACCCAATACGATCCTTCTGCAGTTCAAATTTTGTCTGTTACGACATGACGGCGGTTATGCAGCATCTGAATACGCAAGTCTGGAACAGACGTTACCATCGAGCCTGCCTCCCTACAAAAGTAATGTCAGAAGGCTACAATATTTAGGAAAAAGGTTCATGGTCGGATTAATTTTGTTGAAGGAAATTCCGACACATGATTGATAAATTACTCTCTCGACTCAAATAATGTGATGTATCTGCTTATGCTAGAGCAGATGGCGGAAAATGTAGGGAAGCGCGAGGTCCCCGCGTGGTGAGAGCGCGCGGTTAAAGAGCACGGAGTCTCGGTCAGTCGGGAACCATGATTAAAACGAACGAGTCGAGCGACTAACGGCTGCCACTGGGGTCTTACTCAGGATACATCACAAGTAAAAAAATAAGAAAAGCGTTGAGAAGGAGGTAGGACTGCGTAAAAATAGAGTGATGTTGGTGTATGACTGGTCACTTTCGCGGTACAGCATGTCCTCGCTATTGAGCCCTGTGATTTCATGGTGTGTATCTGCAAGACAAAGCAACTATCGTATCAACCACAAAAGGTGTCCACACTTCCGCACATGATTCAAAAGGGATTCTAGAACTACGATGGCAACATTGGCTACACCTCATAGACCTTCGACACGCGTTATGGTTCTTCGGTAAGTAAAATTGTATGGGTCCCTGAGAAAATAGCATTTTTTAAGGTATATTTTGCTTTGAGTACCTACCGTGATACTCAACTGACGAGTTTCTTTTCGGGTTGAAGTTTCCAGGTACGCATTGTTTGGTGGATATTAGTTCATACGACAGAAAAGAAGCATACGTTATATGCGGTGGGAACAGAGTCCCGGCTTCACCTATATCTTCTTGCAACGGCTACTCGTATGATCTGTCAGCCTGTCTGGCGACTGAACTGGGTAGTGAAACATCTGTGTTGGCAAGTAGTTGAGGTACATTGCTCCTAAAGTAATACTTTGATTAGGTTTGATAATATCGTGTATTTGAAGTACTTTCGGGTAGTTATGAAATGAAACAACGGAGCGCGTGGCCTATGATGCATGCTGCTACTAACTAAAGGCCACTAGGAACTTAGAAAACTGCGAGATGGATAGGGGCTGCGAGGGTGAATACCTACTCTAATGGGCATACCCTCGTAGCTCCTCTCTCCACTCTGTAGTTTTATTAGTTCTATAGTTTCCTCTATAGGTAGCTCAGCAAGTATCGTAGACCACGGGCTCCGCTTTTCGGATTCTCATCTCCATAGCACTTTCTTTGAGCATGCACTTGTATGTACTTCTGGAACTTTCTGAGGAAAGTACCAGAAACTCCCAATTTCAAAGTACATTCCCCAAATTTGCTGTTGCTAAATTTATATCCCCAAATGCTTATTTTTCCACTCTGAGGAAGCAGTGGGAGGGAAATTTTACTCTCCCCAGAGAAGTACAAGAAAACGACGCATCGCCCCGTTTGCTACTCGGGGCGGCTTTCTCTGGGTATTTCGAACTTGGTACTTTTTGTTCGGGCAGAGCAAGCGAGGAGCATAAAAAATGTTAAAAGAGACCTCTACGAAAGAATTACGAACGGAAGCAACGGGGCTGACGTCATGCTTTCTTCTAGAGTGTTTAGCCCCTTTGGTGACAGCCAGTGTAAGCAGCGCCAAATGCGGAAGTCAGAGGGAAAGAACGGAGGATAGGGAAGTCTCGCAGAGTTCACGGCACTCGCGAGGTGCAGTGTGGAGCTCGCAATGGCTTCTTTACCCCCAAGAAATTGCCTGTGATTGTTCATGGCGAATTCTTTGAGATTGCTCGTTTGGATGGAAACAAGGTCTTCGCTATTTGCAATTTCTTTTCACCTGGTAAACGCTAAAAATAGTGTTTAAAATACCATGTATTTTACTTTGAAGTGAATAATATCTATAGTACTTTAAGTGCATTGCGCCCGGTGTGCTTCCTACTTCACTTAAGGTACATAACCACGTGTTTACTTTGTAGTTTAGTTCAATGTCTAAGTACAGTATAGAAAATTTGGTTTGTTTATGAGTGAAAAATAAAAGCAACATCGGGCTACTCACCACAGAGTCGTACATCATTCTTGACATTGCCTCCGCCACAATGTTGTATTTTAAGACAGTGTACCATACTGTTCCTTGGAAAAAGTCGCCGCCGTTGAAGAAAAACGTGTTGTTATTTTTGGTCTTTAATTCTCTCACCTAGAAGAAAATAGTATGTAGGAACCAAATTATTGTAACTCTTTCATCTGTCAGCTACGTTTTAGAGTAGCAGCTGTCCCGGCAGGATTTGCACTTTTCACCAATCACATGCATGTTAACTGCTCCTCCAATCACGTTCTACATTGGAAGTTTTCTTTTTTCATAGAAAAAAGTGGTTATTTTAAGGATCTTAGTAAACTTGTATGCACAAGCCCACAAGACGGACAGAAGTAATGGACAGGGACCAGCGCAAAAACTTTTATGCAATTGTCCTTGTCCACTTCTTCGTGTCCGTCATCTGTGTTTACGCATACAAGTTTACTTAGCAACATGAAGCAACTACCACGACAACAAGTCTTGCAATTCTAAGAATGTTTGAATTCATTCATTCTATGCAAGAATATTACCAAAAAGCAACTTGAGCAGTCGTCCAGATAATTATATATTATCGGTTAATCATTTTATTTATTGTGTTATTGGCGAAAAGTAATATCACATGAAAATAACTTAATTGCAGATATATTTCGATTTGTACCTAAGTTGTATTGTTTTGGGAATGTAATTTTTTTTTAACTCGAAACATGGAGAAATTATAACTGAACGAAGAAGGCCACCACGAGCATGTTTACGTTTTCGTGAAGAAAAATGCAGACAAAACACTAAGGATATACCATACCTCTAAAGACAAATTCCAGAGTGCTAGTACTACTTTATTGTATTGTGTCGTAGTATATCTTAACCCAATTAATTAAATCTTACAGTGCGTAAATGCTCGACATTTGCATATTGGTTATTTGATATGATGGGGTCCCCGGTCAGGCCCGGAAATAGATTTAGTGTTTATGTCTCAATTCACGCTATTAGAAGATGGAGCTTTTTGAATGTGTGAAGCTTTCCCTTCGGTTTGCAACTAAGTGTTTAAATACTTTTAATGAAACCGGAACCAAGACAGTAGCTCCCTCAGCAAAACTAATACGTTTGAAAAAGTAAATATTTATATATGTGCACTTCAGATGCATTTAAAGATGTAACTTTGTTTGCCAACATTTAAAACAAAATTCAGAATATGCTTATCAAATGCTTTTGTCCTGGACAAACTATAGTGTTTTAAAACTCATTGCAAAATATGTAGCTAAACGTGCACTTCAAGTACACGTCAAATGTATTGAATTACAGAAAATAAATTCCAGTATATTACAAAATGCATTTCATGTGCATTTTGATAGTATCAAACAAATACATTGAAAATATAGAAGTGTGATGAAAACATCCTTATCCAAAATAAAATATATTTCATATGATTTTGAAATACATTAATATGCCTAAATATCACTTTAATATATCCGAAATACTTTGCAAGCGTGCTTCTGTAAATTTGAAGTAAATGCATGAAAAGTAGTTCTGAAATCAAGGAAAAAACGAGGACAAGAAAAATACTTATTTTAGGCAGCTTACTTATGTTTTGCTTTAGGCAGCGCAGACAAACCGTTGGGTTTGACGACCACATTGAGTACTGCACACCACATATGGCAGTGGTCAATCGATGCAATTTTTTGTTTTACAGCGAGGAGCTGATCGTGTCAGCGTATGTCGACACAAACCTACCTGGACAGCTACCGCCATCTATGAGCGACGGCGGCAAGCACACTACCAGTATGGTTTCCTCCGTCGCTCGTAGATGGCGGCAACCTTCCAGCTATAATAGAAGAATGTATAGTTGGGCGCGTTGGTGGGAATTCATCGTAGGAAACCGAGCGAAAAACAGACGACGACGAAGAAGAAGCACACAGTGTATTGAGTACAGCTCCGCTGGTCTTCCTTCTTCACGAGAGTGGAAAGGCTGAACGTTTTTTTATAATGCTTTTTCTTTGCACTGAGACCGTAACAGCACAACGATCACTTTCCATATACCTTGTTGTGGTGCCTATCAATCCTTTACGGCGTAAAGCTTTTTGTGGCCATTGTTTTCACAATGCTAGTACGGTGAATGCCTAGTCACCAATCTCTGTGCTTCCAGAACTATAATGTAGAACAGGTGTATTCATTTTAGGTTGCAACGTAAATTTCCTGTTGTTGAGCTCTAGTTGCCGCCTCTTGTTATTTTAGCGGTGTGCAACGACAACGACTTCTAATTCGCATTTGAGGAGCTTTCCGTAGAGTGTTCTGATAAGCGAGCGGAGAGAACGCCATCGTTGCCCGAGTTTTCGAAGAACATTTTATTTTAACTGTGGGCTAAAACCTTTCGTCCAAGGGTTTCCCGGAGCCTTCTTTATTCCTAATTCTATTTTCTCTTGACCATGCGTCAGCGTGTCAAACGAGATTGCTTGATCGTATACCGATCGCTACTCCTGATTTGGGATGGTAACGCCGTGCGTGCTAACCGCGAACCTCCGCCGTACTCTCTCCGCAAAGAAACAGCGATCTTGTTACCCGAACACCTAGGAAGCCAGAAGGTTGCGAAGATAAAAATAAAATAAATTAAGCCTGTGCGAGTTTGCTCGCATTAAAAACGGCGCCGGCACTTACGTTTGTCGTAACGTTAGAGCCGTTTATTTTGACACGGAAGGTTACAAAATAAAGATCAAGTGACTGAGCTTCAAGGGGCCATTCGCGAATGGCAAGCTTCCTCGTTTTAATAGAGCTAAACTCTATTTATTGGTCTCTCTTAGCGGCGTTGAGATCCCTGCATTTATCGTCATTCAGGACATCAAAATTAATGGAAGATAGAAAGACAACAAAACTAGCTTTTCATACAAACAAACAAATTACTCGAAGGCTTTGGTTCGAGAATAAATTCATTCACTTCGCGTTTTGTAGAAGAAGGCAGAGGAACAAGCTTCACAGTTATCGGACGTGTCTTAGGGCCGGTTGCACCAACGCCGCTTAGCGAAAAGCGGAGCTTAGCCGGGAAGCTAAGCTAAGTTTCGGTTTCGTTCGGTTGCACCAAAATCGCTTATCGCTAAACCTAGCACTAAACTACGCTTATCTTGAGCGCCCAACATTGGGCGCTTTGCTTTTGCCTGTTTCTTAATCCTGGATTATAAACATGGCGGCTGGTTTGTGGCGGTCGACGCGGTGGACGAAATTGGTTCTACAAAGTGTTTTAGGCCACGACAGCGTGAGAGTCTCGACAGAATGGCCTTCGATTGTGACAAGGATGCAAAATATTGTCTCGTGAAGTGTTTATCGACCCCTGTTTTCAAGCTGGCTCTCCACTCTCAGTGCGTGTTAGCCCTAACCGAGATACGCACGGAGCTGTGGGGCTCACGTCTGTCTTCCCGTTGGTTTTTCTGTCAACGAGCTTGTTCGTATGTACTTACTGATTTTCGCATAACTGTAACGTATTGCTATTTAACACCTTGTTAATTTCTGCTTGCAAAGCATATCCTTTAATCCGATCGGTGCGTTGAATAGTAGCCGTACATGATCTCGGCTATCAGCTGATTGTCGGCACTTCTGCCGTTTGCATCAGATTGCGGTGCATTTAAATAATAAAACTGCGAAAATTCAATTTCTTTAGTTTTGAGACAACCTTCAGTGAATTTTCCTTGTCTCGGGAGTAGAATCTTCACTTCAGAAAACTGCGTTCTATAACCGCAACTTTTCTGGTGATCGTGCTTTTTAGAAATGTTTTGCTTTATATATTTCATTCGTGGCGACGACAAATCGTAACGACTACAATGCGAGATTCGTTCAGCACTGTATTGGGGCAGACTGGGGCAGGTGATGCGAAGAGACTACCGTTCTCGTCGGCACGATGTGATGTACTAGTGGGAGTTTTCGTACTTCGAAGTCTGCCGCCGTCTATTTGTATGAACTCAAGATCTGTCTATTATCACTCGCGAACAAGCTTCTGGTTCTCTATCAGCAGGAATAAAAAAAATGGTTCTGGGTGACCTTTGCGTGTTCAATAATTGACAGTTTGTATCATCATCAATGGATCTACCAGTACTATCGCTTTGATGTATTGATAGTTATACCTTCTTTCTTTGTCACTAAAGCAAAATATACGTAGTTCCATTACCAAAGGGTTTGACACAATCAGTTCAACGACGGTACAGTGCAGTTCTGTCACCTTGCTGATAGCAACGAGTACGGTCGATGCAAGCTCTCGACGACTTCTATTCGACGATTTCCGGGCATTTTCGCAGCTGCCGTGGCGAGTTCGTCACTGTTTTGAACTTCATCGGTCTCAGGCATGACTTGATTTCAGTAGTCATCTTACCTGCCCACTTATTCTCGATGATGTTTTGTCTTCAGCGATGTAGCGAGTAGAGAGTCCTTCTCGCGTTCGGTGAGATTTGGGGCCCCCGACGGCTCAATGTGAGCACGAAAACTACTGTCACTGTCAAAATATTCTGTTATCAACCGATATTAAACACACAATCACAGATGTAAAGAGCATTCGTGTTTATTTAAAGCTTTGACTCCTGTTTTTGAAAGTTAAGCGAAAAAATGATTGAATTTGGAGACCTTTAATTCGTTACTCACCGAAGAAATACAGCGAAAAGCAGACGCCAACAACGGCTACCACAGCAGTTTTTTTTTTTTTACATCACGTGATTCCTTTTCGCCAATCGTATTCATCCCTCTGAGCGTTCCCTAGTTCGCTCTGTTTGTCCCTACATTCCCTACGCAAATCCAGCGTTTAGCTAGGGGCGCGTCTGTAAAGCCGGGTTAACGTTGGTGCAACCGGAATTTAAACCCGTGCTTATCCGAGCTCGGCTTAGGGCGCTAAGCCGACTTAGGAAAGAGCCGCTTTGGGTTAAGGTAAGCGACGTTGGTGCAACCGGCCCTTAGTGGTGATGCAATTATTCAAATTACACAATAGATGCGGGCTTTGTGTAGCAGCTAGTTCACTAGTTTAAGTCGCTGCTGCGACGAGACGGGAACCTTCCGTTAGAGTCATCATAAAAAAAAGAAAAAAAAGACGGCTGTGATTGGAACATGCAACCGCAAAACAACCGACCATTTTATCACCAGAAAACCTACAAAATAAAGGTCTGTACGCAGAATACCATGTGGCCTTGCATACGCGCGCGTTGGCCTGGGATCGGTAATGGTGGACAGGCCCGCGCCGTTCACCCGAGCGTTTTCCGTTGCTAGGCGGTTGCTAGGCCTAACTTTAGTTCTATGGAAGAGGCCTGGGAGTAAGCTAAAGTACGGCGAAAGGTCACCGAAGACAATAGATCTCCAAAATCTTCCTCCATATATTGCTCTGCCAAAGTTAGCCTTCATGCAGCTGTCCTGGTCACTCGGTATTGATAGCAGAGTAGGCGCTATGCGCGTTTTAGGCCAATCGTGTCTCCGGTTAGAGTCACGTTACTACAGTCTCCAAGCTGGCGATGAGCAGAGCACGGCACCTTCCTGAAGGCCAAGGCGACCCACATAGCATCTACTGCACTATAAACTTTGTGACGAACTTATAAGACGATACAAGTGACAAATCCTCTCGCTGGTGTGCATTGTTAGGATGCCCCTGGAAAACTAGCCTTTTGTCAGAGCACCGCCGTTCTGTCCTTGAAGCAGCTCGGCTTTCTTACTCCTTCTCTTCTTTTTCTGTATTTTACCTAGGCTGAAAACGGGGCAGAAGGTGCGGGTTCGCCGCGACCAATCAACACTCTGCATTTTATCACTTGACTCCACTTTCTGCGCTCAGGTATAACGGCAGGAGCGTGATCACATGGTAAAAGATTGACAGATGATGTTAATGCCTGCTTGCTGACCTAGTTTTGTGTGGGATGCTGCCTGCGAGGCTGCTGTGGATTTCGATGGTCAATTGTATAAATTGCGCGACAATGTATTCATAGTGTACCAGAGCTGTCAGTGTTCGGAAAGTCGTACAAATGTTTCGGCAACAAGCGATTTCTTAAAAAAAAAAAAAGAAAGAGAAAGAAATGCTTGTGATGAGTTTAGTTTAGTCCGGCTTGTGCCACATCGTATTGAATTTTTACGGAGCCCTTCCTTCTCGTCTTTATGTTTGTGGGGTATGTTCTGCAGTGCCCGCACGGACATGTATCGTGAATTACATCTTTCAAGTTGGTAGTTTCATCGTAAATGCACTGCAACCTACTTCTTGGCCACGAATAACCGTTCTTCTACATGTAGTTTTCCGGATTGCCTCTATAATTAGGCGGTGCCTATTTTCCCGGTAGCCTGGGGATTTTCCCGAAAATTCTGCCGGCAGCCGGCTCTCAGTAGTTGCCTGAAATCAAGTAACAACTGCCGGTAGAATACTGACTTTCTTTATTTTCCCGTCATTTCGTGGAAACACGTTTGACAGACAACTTTTCGTGGATACACGTTTTATGGACACGTTTCATGGGCACGTTTCGTCAACACTATAACATGTCATCGATGCTCGTTACTCGAATTTCACGCTGTAGGTACATTTCATCGCGCGTGTGTCACTGGGGCGCCTATTCATCAACCCTCCCACCCGTTCACGCCGCTATTCGGCGACAGTCCAGACGACTCATTAGAAAAATGTTACTGATGCTATACGCATCACTGCATTACGTATGCGTATCGTGTATAATATTTAAAACATTTTTTTCAATCATGTGTAACCGTAATGAATTAAAAGCGCAAAGGACAGACACGGACATGAAGTAGACAGGACAGCGCTATACTCACAACTGGGGTTTTGATAGAAAGATAAAGAAGAGAAGAAAGAAGCAAAATAAATTCTACGGACGATAAAAAGGACGAAAATAAATGAAATTATTTTAGCACATGTGTAACTGACTGGCAGCGCGCTTCTAATATGTTTATGGATCGGTTTTTAATGTTTCGCAATATATATGGTAACTGCATAGTTGATGAATTTAAAAAGTATTATAAATGCATCAAGACATCTAATTAATATGAATTAAACACGTGTAATATATACATTTGTAATGCTGTTCACGTATATTTCTGGCTTGTTTGTAATATATACTCAATATATTTAAATCTTTATTCCTTATGTAACTTCAAATGCATTCCGAATGAATGCTGAATGCAATCAAAAATATGCGACAATAGCAATCCCTGGAGAAGGGGAAAAAAGTGGACAAAGGAAAAACACCAATCTTCATGCACAGCTAGGTGACTGGTGCGCGACCGGAAAACTTTACCTGGTCCTGGTATCTAACCAAGAACCTCTCCATTTCCAGTGGACGTGCTCTACCAACTGAGCTAACCAGGAGACGTCAGTCGAGCAAACGGGTTTTATCAGCTGCCACCAGTTGAACACCAACGAGGATGAACGGCTTGTATTTTTAAGGTTATCATTATAATGCAATTAAATGCAAAGATGCAAGCGAGCTGGACAAGAATGACGATAATACCGTCATTCTTGTCCAGCTCGCTTGCACTTTATATATAATTGCAATATGATCACAAATATGTGATTAATATGAAATCAATGAGTACATAAAAACATTTGGAACATATTTCCATTACATCCATTTTTTTGCTAAGGGTTGTTAATGAAACAATTATTGTATTGTTTGAAAGCTAAGCAGAAAAAGTAATAACCACAAAAATGCGCTGTTGAACGGAAATATTCGTGTCATATACCCATTCGAAAACAAAAATAACCCTGCAGTTTGCATCCACTTCTCCGTGGCAAAGAGAATTACACTCCTGTTGCCGTTAGTATAACCATTAGTATTCAGATCATTAGAATATACTAAGGTTTAACTTAGTATATTCTAATAACCTTATGTTGAACACCTATTTTAATTTCATTTTGAGTATTGATGATACCCGCATGGTCTATACAAACGAAGGACATCATTTCCGTGTATCGTCGCAGTGTACTCCTGCTAAGAGTAAGCTGTATAACGACACTGAGCTGCATAAGCTGTATAACGACACGGAGCTGAAAAAGTATAAAAAAATTGCAATTGTGTGTGCGTATGTGCGTGCTCGAGCGCAAGCATGTGTGTATATGTTTGTATGTGTGTTTGTGTGTCTGTAGGAGGGTGCACTTACTCGTTTTCTAGAGTTGAACTATTGCACATCTCAAGAATTCGCACAGGAGCATTATGAGCACCTCAAAAACACTTTTGGGGGGGAGGAATAACTCGGTCTTAATTCTTTCTGGCCTGATCGCTTCTGTTTACAGCGGCTTAATGGTGGCCGGGATTTAGTACACCTTAATTGTTATCTTGTTACTGACTTTCAGCATGTCCGCAAAACTGAATTGCTAAAATATTACAAACAAGTTATTAGGGGCCACGGCAACGCAGTTTCGATACCTCGCTCACCTGTCATGTTACCACAGGTTCTGCTGCTAGTTACCTTGGACGTGTTATCGACTGCCCCTCCGGTACGGCTGGTCATCCCCCCTGTGAGTGAATGGAACGTGAACGTGTCTGACCACACGGATCGTGCGCCTGCGGAACTTAGTTTGCCTTTGTGTTCGCCACATCTTCAGAGTTCACCGCCACGTTTGGACACTTCACCGTTTGTCGTCCAGCAACAAGGGTCTACGTCAGCTGATTCAACCGCACAAAAGCACGCCCTTTTCACCGATGCTTCGAGCCACGGCACCGCAGTTTCGATGCCTCGCTCACCCGTCATGTTACTACAGGTTAGTTACTATGATACCCACGGTTACCGTGAGGATGTTTGTTTACTTGCGGTGTCACGGCCATCCCGTTTCTCGAAACGTGTTCGCGCGGCTGTGCTTTATCTTTGGCGTCTCCTTTTGCTTAGTGTTGATATCGTGGCGAATCCTGGACCAATGACGAAGGGATAGGAGGATAAGCTTGACCTTGTGTCTAATGTAGTACAACGACTCGAGATTACCAATGAAGTGTTCTCGATTCCATCAATAAGCTTTTACAGAGTCATATCACCCTGGGGAATGACTTATAATCACTAACAAAAAGAGTCCAAGAGCTGGGAACTAAGGCGGAGATGACTCCTCTACCTCAGGCTTCCGTAAACGTCGATAAGAATAGTTCCAAACTGCAGGACAAGATCGATGACTTGGAAAATTTCTCCCGCCGATCAAATGTTGTTTTCTTCGGGTTAACTGACACGGATGAGTCCGAGACGTGGGAGTCTTCTTAACGAATTGTGATCAAGTTTCGCTCAAACCAGTTTGGCATCACAGTTTCTTCTATCGCCACAGCTCACAGTCTGGGCGTTTTCTTGTCCACTAAGAAGCGACCAATCATTGCCAAATTTTACAATGACAAAGATGTGGAATTGGTGTTAGGTCAAGGCCTCAAGCTAAAGAACACACCATTTAGCATATCGCGTGACTACTCGGAGGCCGTCAGCGACAAACGCCGTAATCTTTCGGAGTTTTCAAAAACAATAAAGGAAGATGGTGACCGCGTTCGCGTTGCTTTTAACAAACTTTTTGTGAACAATGATCCTTACATATGGGACATTGATACCAATGCCGCTGTGCTTGTTCCTCGGCCTACTACAGCATGATCCACGCCCCCAACCATCAGACTCAAGTGTCTTCCTTGTCGTCGCGATCAAAGCGTTTTTCCCCTTATAATGTTTGTTTTTTGTACACCAATATAAAAGCATTTTCCCCAAAAGTGTCGCCCTTTCTTCACCCGTCGATTCATGCTCAGCATCACTGATTGCGCTGACTTAAACCTGTCTCAACGACATCATTCACGATAACATTTTGGTCAGTGGGTCCGTTTAGAACTATTTTTGCTGTGATAGGCAGAATCGGAGAGGTGGTGGTGTCCTCATTGAGTTGAGGAACGAGTTCCTCGGTGGTCCTCAACCACATTAAGTCTTTGCTCGAATGCGTATTCGTCTCTTTGAAGTGTGGTCCTGCTAACGTAATTGGTGGTGTTTTCTACCGCACGTCTGATATGAAAGAGGCATTCTCGTGTGAATTCCATCGGATTTTGAGTGAAGTTAGTATTAGATTCCCTAACTGTGTGTTAATTATTTTTGGAGATTTCAATTTCCCTGTCATAAACTTGTCGACGCTATCTGTTGCGGCTACCGAAAAAGAGGCCCATGCTTTCTTTCAGTCTTGTCTAGACTTCTCATTATCTCAGCTCATTAAATTTCCCACGCGGCGCTCCAGCACTTCTGCAAATGTTCATGATTTAATTCTAACCAATGATCCCGACATCTGTTCCGACATGGTTCAACTAAGACGGGCTCTGATCATGCTGTTATTACCCGTCGCATTATTCGTTTGCCTAACAAAAGCACCACCGATAAGTGAATCGGATGTTACAACAGAGCCAATTTTGATGGTCTTAACTCTGACTTATCTCTTTTCTCAGAACAGTTTCTGCATAAATTCATGTCACGTGTAGTCGAAGAAAACTGGGTCTTGTTTAAAAATACCTTTACTAATCTAATTGATAAGTTTGTTCCTATAATATCAATAAATTGAAAAAACAGCGCGCCTTAGTTTAGTCAGCAGCTTCGACGACTAAACAACAGAAAAGAGCGCCTGTTCAGGCTGGCAGATAAGAACAAGCTATCAGTTTCTTGGCTCCGATACAAAAAGTGTGACGTGACTTCCCCTATAAAATGATTTTTTCCTTTTAATTGAAGATCTGTTGACTTCTTGTTGACTCTGATTACTTTCTTTTGACTTTGACGTTCTGTTTACATGGTCAACAGAAAGTTTGTTGACTTTGTGTTGAAACGTTTTGGTGATTTTCTTCAGCCTGAGTCAAAAGAAAAGCTGTTGACTTTCTATTAACTTTCTATTGACTTTTCTTCTGCTGACTTTCTGTTAATATGGTCAACAGAAAGTTTGTTGACTTTGTTTTGAAACTTTGCTGATGATTTTCTTCAGCCCGAGTCAAAAGAAAAACTATTGACTTTCTATTAACTTTATGTTGATTTTTTCTCTGTTGACTTTCTGTTGACTGTGGCATCAAAATGACCGCAAACGTTCTGTTTACTTCGTGTTGAAAATTTTCAGTTGACTCTCTGTAGCCAGTGTCAATAGAAAAGCCACAGACTTTCTGTTGACTTTTTATTGAACATTATACACCTCGACTAGATGTCAACAGTCGCCACGTTTTAATAGTCTCTGACAAGGGGAGAACGGGAAGCAGCTTCAGTTGTCCCGCCTCCGGCAGGAGCCTACTACTTTTAAGAACGCCTCCGCGTTCGTGCACCTCGAGCGCGCGCGTGCAGTCATAGCACGCACGACGGAAGGCATGGGGCACGTGCTGGTGGCCAGGCGTTCGAAAGGCATGCCCTGCCGTTCTGACTTTGTAAGTGACTATAGTGACTTTAATAACTATATTAAATAGTCAACTAGTAAAGAAAAGCAAAATAACTATTTGAAAATAGAGAAACTGCCTTGATTAGCTACGTCCTGGGTGGTGCTATACAGAGAAGCGATAATATTTCTTTTAGGAGCCGTTTCTGTGGATGTTGTTTCAGCGACTGCGCCGAATTATTATTAGTCGTACCAATGCTTCTTTGTAAAAGACATTCCACGAACTTCGAAACATTGTTCTCCCTTTGACTGACTCCCGAGGAAAAAATCTAATACTTGGAACCTTAATAAGTGCTGAGGTGGTCACCGGCCAAATGATTGCTTTCAATATGTAGGCAATATAAGGCTCTGGAGCAGTCAATGGGGCTGTGATTCAGGTGTTCAGTGCTTCATGTTGTCTGTGTTTGATATCGTTTCTAGTATGTTTTAATGTTGTTCTAATGTTTTTAACTTTCTGTAGCTTTTCAGTGGAAAAAACTCTAGCAGTTCAATTGAAAAGCTGCAGAAAAAGCATCTTTGAGCCAACAGTACAGCTGTTGACTTTCTCATCACAAAGTGGGCCATTATTCAAAGAAAGTCAACAGAAGAGCTAGAGAAAGTAAGATGAAAAGCTATTGACATTTTATATCCTCTGACATTTTTCAACAGCCTTTCAACAGAAAAGCATCACAGATTTTTGTAAGGGTTGTCGTCTTTACTATTAAATAACCCTCGATGATTTTGGCGTGTAGGTAATCCAAGTGGTCATCCTGAAGTGTCTATCATCGATAACAATGGCGTTTCAGTTCCACAGTCAGAGTGTGCTCAGCTCCTTAATGAATCATTTTTATTCGTGTTTACTTGTGAGGACACTACTTCATCTCCCACCTTAAGCAGGCTTAATCATAAGTCTATGTCTGAAATAGTTAATGAAGAGGCCGGCATTTTGTCTCTACTATATAAACTTAAATTATCATTTGCCTCTGATCACACGGGCATAAAGAACAAGATACTTAAAAATACTGCGCAAGGAATTTCTGGCATCTTGACAGACATTTTCTCGCAGTCATTTGCTACAGGTCTATTTCCTCAAGACTGGCGTATATGTAAAGCAGTTTCCATCTTCAAATCCGGTCATCGATCTTCCTCACTGAACTATCGACCTATCTCACTAACCAGCACTATTTGGAAACTTCTGGAGCACATCATACATTCTCAAGTCATGAGAATCACGGTTTCCTGCAGGGGTTACTCATGTGACACGCAACTTGTGGGTTTCTTTCACGACTTGCATACATCTCTTGAAGCTTGTTTTCAAGTTGTTGCGATTTTTTTTACTTCTCGAAGGCTTTTAACCGCGTTCCCCATCACAGGTTTTTGCTAAAACTTGCACAGCTTAACATTCATTCTAATGTTCTCTCATGAATAAAATACTTTCTCTCAAGTAGACTTCAGCTCACTTCCATTAATAATTCCAACCCCTTTTTGCCCAAGTGACCTCTGGAATTCCCCTGAGTAGCGTGCTGGGTTCATTACTTTTTCTCTTATACAATTATGACCTACCCACTTGCGTTTCATCTCATGTCCATCTCTTTGCTGAAGAGTGCGTCATCTACCGTAACATCTCTTCTAACACCGATCGCCAAGCTCCCAACCAGACCTGGAGCAGTTGACCACGTGGCGTTATTTGTGGCTAATACCCTCAACCACAACAAAGCAAAACATATGTCGTATACCCAAATGCTCCTCTCATACTCCAACTTCTTACCTTCTGGATAACCATACTGTCGAACTCACTTTTACATATAAGTACCTGGGTGTCCACTTTCAGTCTGATTTGTCCTGGCACTACCAGATTGATCTCACCCTTGCTATCGCTGACGGTTCCCTTGGGTTCATAAAGCACAATATTAAACAAGCACCCGCTCACCTACGAAAACTTGCTTTTATCACTCTAATCCGAACCAAAATTGAATATGCTTCCGCCATATGGGATCCTGAGCCAGCCTACATTATAAGTAACATAGAGTCCCTGCAGAACCGTGCTGCGCGTTTCATTTGCTCTTGACTACGCTCCATTTTCCAGCGTCACAGCATTAAAGAATCAAGCTGAGTTTCAAGACCTATCAGCGCCGCCATAAACATGCCCGTCTGTCATTATTTCACAAGTTCTATCACCATGCATCGCTTCACGACGATTTTTTTAAAACACCCCCATGACTTTTTTACGTCGATATTATTCATTCAAAGTAACGCGCATCACATGCCACTCATCTAGTTACGTACGATCATTCATACCACGAACCATAATCGACTGGAACAACCTACCGGCTCACATTGCAACGGAACTAGATATGTCTAACTTCCAAAAGCTCGTGCGCAGTTGTACTAATACTTAAGTATATTTTTTATTCCTTGTTCTCATATTGTCTTCGTAAAGGTTTTGTGTTTTATCTGTGTACTATGATATATTTGCTAGCCCCCCCCCTCCCCCTATGTAATACCCTCATACAGAGGGCCTTTAGGGGTATTATGAACATGTTCCGTTTAACCGAACACGCTGGTTAAACCGAACACAATCGAACGACAAGGGAGCAAACACAGAAAAAAGCCGTGTTTGAGAGGTATACGCTTGCCTGTGTATGTCCCCTTGTCCGATCGTCTCCATTTTAGAATCATTAATAAAATAAGCTTCCAAGAGTAGTTAAAACTACTGCACTGTGGTCCATGCTTGAAAGTAATATGGGCTTCTAAAGCAGGGGTCTCCAAACCCCGGCCCGCGAGCCAGATCCGACTCGCGGAAGTCTACTGACCGTCTCGTGGCTGGCCGCGGTACTTCTAATGAAGCCCGGTCTGTGGCCCGCTTCCAGCAGACCCGCTGCTGCCGGCGAAAAATCAAGTGCACATAAAGAAACGGCGATGCAAAAGGTGTATAGGTCACGCGACGTCACGTGACACCATTTTCCCCTTTATATTTAGCAGATAATGGACGGACATACGGACAGACGTACACAATTTTGGTATTGGGAGCACCGTTGAAAATCATATCATGCTTTCAAAGCTATGGACAATCAAACACGGCCTGCTAAACCAAGCTCAGGCAGTGCGAAAACTCAAGGTAGAAAGGGTACATTCTCTGTACGTCATCTAAAAAAAATAAGTACCAAGGAACTTAGTAGCAGAACACGCATAAGAAATGCTAGAGCAAATGACCTCTCTGGAAAAAAAAGAACCATTCTGGTAAAACTCAAGCAAAGAAGTGGTTCTTTCTATTAGGCAAAGAGGATTTTTCTAACGCACCAAAACCTCTGTACGTTTCACTACAAAAATATAAAACGTGACATTGAAAGTAGTTCGCTACTTTTTTACGGTACATAGTAGTTACTAAACTTCTTTCCACATAAGTAAAGGGCTAATACTCCTTAACATAACTTATTTACTTTTTGCGAATAACTTGTACATTTCAGCGTGCGCGAAAAAATAAATTTGGCAACGTTTTTTTTGTTTTTTTTGGCCTTAATTTGTTTTGGGTCTAATGCTGCCTATTGTCTGCTCGAGTCAGTGGCGTACCCAGGAATTCTTTTGGAGGGGGCTGAGGTGGGGGGCTGTCCTTGACTTAGGTTTCCGTCGTGTGTGTGTGTGTGTGTGTGTGTGTGTGTGTGTGTGGAGGGGGCGGTTGAAATTCACGTGTATATTACAAAGTCGGCGGTATATATATATTTTTTTTTTTTTGCGGGGGTCGGGTGGGTTGAAATTTTAGATGCCGCTTCCCTGGTTACGGCAATAGGTTGAGTCGGTATTTTTTTGCATTATTTGTACAGTCGTCTCTTGGTTGCTCAAGTCACGCGCTGTTTTATAAGTGTGGTCCCGGCATGGCGCTGCAGTGAGATCAATGTCTGTAGCAGACTGTCGGAGCAGGACCAAAACAAAATGGAAAGAACAAAACAAAAAAGAACGGTATTTTCACGCAGAAGGAAAACGCAGCCCAAACGCTATATAATACTTTGTTTCGGAGAGAAACCGAAAAAAAAAGTATTCCTTATCGGTTTTCGGCTCAAGAGGAAAGTTCAGGTATATCAATAGCTTCTGGCCCCCAGAGGAACCAAGAGATGTTTCCGTAATGTTCCACAAAAAATGAAAACAAGCTGTGGCTGGCGCGCACCTTCATTTGACACGTGAGCTAGGCCTACTGAACATAGCTTAACATGCTGGAAAGGAGTTACGCCTACGAAGAACCACTGATGCATTAAAATTTGGGAAGAACGAAATGAACGCCATTTTGAACTGTACACTTTAGCGGAAGTACCCCTTGGTATATCGCACACCCAGGTCAGCGTGAACAGGGCATTCTCGGCGCTCAAGTTTGTGATATCGGAACAGCGATCTCTCATTTCACCAAGAGCACTTCATGACGTGTGTCTTCTGAGACCGTGCTCAGTGCCTCGAGCCATTCTTCCTCGCGGGGCCTTTTATCCCGATTCTTCCATTTTCTCTCCTTGTAATAAGAGCACACTTTTTACAACTTTCTAACGAGCTACTCTTTAATAAAAATCAGCGTTTTGTTTTCAAAATTAGTTTTAATTTTGAATTTGTTTTTAACGAAAATGTTTTTTCGTTCCCGAGCAGAGCCTGAATGTGACTTTTTCTATGAAAAAAAAAACTGAAACAAGAACAAAAGCAACATTTCGTTCTGATCCTCTGGTTTGTAGTGATGTTTGAGGGCTTGGCGGATGCTTATTTTGTTTGGAACCTGATTATGAGGAAGAAGTTCGCCACGTGACACCAGTGAGGTTTAAAGTGATTGGCCTTTTCTGGCCAGAGGTAAAGAATGTGAACATCTACAAAAACCAGACAGCCGCGATAGAAGGAGTGAGCTTTTTGGTGTAAACTTGAGCACTCCGCCGCGTGTCAATGATGTCCTAACCTAAACATTTCTAAAAACGCTTAGAGGTGCATAGTTTGTAAAACTAAATTCTATCAAATAACCCTTCGATAACATCACCATCTGGAATCTTTCCATTTTGTCCGTTCTTTCGCTCCATTGTTCACATCGCGGAAACAATCATGTCTTTTGTCACACTCCGTGGATTTCAAGCACATCCCCATTGAAAAATCTTATTTTCATAAGAAATTTACGTTTCCAACAAGTACTATATGAATCATACACTATATATAAGGACATATAAGATATATAAGAACCGTATAAAAAACTTGTGAAAAGTTTCTGACAATTTTCTTGTATGGTTTTTATATGTTCTTATACAGGGTGTTTCACGAAAGGTGGACAAATTCAATATTGCGAAAACTACGCATAGCATCAAAAAAAAAGGCTTGGGTCGTTTTGGTCCTGAACCAGGGGCCTATTTAAGAAAATTAGTAAAGTCCATGGATAATCAGATTGTTAATTATTTTTACATAAATGACTTTTTAATATATTGTTTAAGGGCATGGTTTCAATTAGAAAATTGCTCAGCATCATCGAAAAACACTAAATCAACAAATTGCAGAACGATAGAAGGCACGCGCAGCATTTTACGGCTTTCTGAAAAACCGCACAAATTCGACGGGTTTTTAAGTTTCGGCTTGCAATCGGAGCGCATCTCGGCCCCGACGGCACCGCGCCCCGTGGAGAAATAGTGCAACCAGCCTCTGGTGCGTTGCTCGAGGACAGCGCCGCAGAGGTTGAGTGATGTGTGATGTCATAAAATTTTGATCTTATTTGACTTGAAAGTATGCCATCTCCGAGAATGAAATACGTTTCGTGCAGCTTTGTGACACAGGGAAATCTAAACATGTGGTAAAATTACGACGACTCTTGTTTCCCTGAATTCATCCAAAACTCACAAAGCACGAACCGAACAGACGAAAGCGGGCAGGCACAATGCCTTCCCTCCAGCAGTCTCCATCTTTCTTGCTGCATAATCGAATACCTATCTAGAGCAGGGACGCATCTAGAAGAGGGCTGGGGTATTGATCAATTCACCAACATATCAACTAATTAATGCTTCAAACATGATTAATTTTTAACTGGTTATTCGGTTGAACTTCAAACCAGGTCAACCAAAGGTAAAGTAATGTGTCCTTTTATGTTTCCTTTTTTTACCACTGCGCTTTTTATTTTTAGACGCAAACACCCTTCTGTTCGTAAGCAGGAAACTAAAAAATATTAGCACCAATATTAATAGTTAAGGCAGGGCTAGTTCCAGCACGAAGGCCGTGTGCGATTTACGAAAAGTCCATAAGATTTTCTTGGCGTCCGCAACACACAGCAGCATGGCATCCAGCGGAAAGAGGGCGCTCTTTCAGAACAGCAGGTTCCTGGCAGACAGAGATTTTTCAAAGGGACAAAGCCCTGCAGCATCACTCATTAATATACATGCGAACGCAGTCAGTGGAATATCTGTCGGGGCTTAGGGTTTTTTCATCGCACATTTGACGTCGACCGCCACCCGGAGGGGTTAAATGCGACAATTGGAATCACATTCTTCATATCCCTTTATTAAGGTCGCTACTGCCCACGTTGTCTATCTTCTAAAAGCAGCAAACTTTCCCAATAGGCCAGCCGCGCGTCGTGCCACTCAGTGACGACGGGCCAGGGTGTCGACTGGCAGCATAAAAGCATGGGTGTGTCTCTATCGTTGCACAGTCGACATGAACGGCGAACTGCAGTGGTGATCGCCAGGCTTCCCCGGTTCTGATGTAGTGTCGGTTTTGAAAAAGATTAGGCTTTCCTATTTCAACGTCTCTCAAACGCTTGCCTAGTGCAGCAAGGGTGATTGCGAAGAAGCAAGAACTCGCTCATGTCGGAGAATACTAGAAAACTCCTTCCGCTATGCCTTCTCTGGTAGAATAATAATCTGTGAGTATCTTTTGACTGTACTCAACGGCACATGTTTATTCTCAGCTAAAAATGCTCAATGCGGCGTTTATCACACAGAACAACAAAATCCAAGCAAAACGTGATCTTGCCCTTTTGAGGCCATTATGGCTGAAAATTAACGCGGCCGATTAATCGATTGCATATTCGACTAAAGTGTCCGAGTTAATTGGATTACATATTTAATCGATGCCCAGCCGTCACTGAATGTTTCTAAATTCAGTGTGTATTTAAAAAAATCTTGTTCTTTACTTAGTTTACTGAAAGAACTAACTGGTGTGAAGGGTTTGAAAGGCCTGAAGAGTTGAAGGGCTGAGGGGTCTCATGGGCTGAATGATTTTGAATGGCTGAAAGTGAGAAGGTTCCAAATACATCAGGTGTGAATTTTTTTAAAAATAGGGTTCATATTATTGTCAATAATTCGCTCATATAAGAGGGCGAAATGCAGAAAAAGCTTTAAAACATTTCGTGAGCCACTTCATGTCACG
>JAZHYW010026120.1:0-11447 GCA_037355805.1 Ixodes ricinus | reverse complement strand
GGCAGTCTCCCACGCAGACGCGCCACGCATTACCATTGAAGTTAGGACGCGCAAGGTCGGGACGCGCTACTTCTATTCTCCGGTGAGACTTGGCTGTATATAAACCATATTAATTTTGCCGCGAAACCTCGTAAACGAAACTTTCACGAAAACATCACGCTTCTGTCATTCTGTACTAGTGTCCAATAAGACTTCATACAAGACGGTTTTTTTTTTTAGTTTCTTTTACGCAAAAAAACAACTTTCTAAACGCTCATGCTAGGGCACAGTAAAGAAAAACATTCAACCGCCATCTTGGCTCCTCGAGCCTGGGCGTTTCGGTACTCCGTGAATCCATATAAGTAACCTTACGTGTTTCTACATAACGTTAGTGAGACCATACGGCGCCGAAAAAAGGAGAAATAGTAATACATTTTCTTATTTCTTAGCTTTTTATTTAGGTTGTTATAAGACTTAAAATTTTTGTGGGCATCTGAATTGCTGGTTTTAATACATTTTTATATAGTACATCTTTCGTTTTAATTTTTTAAACAAAGTCCTTGGTTATCCACGGCTTTAAATTTAAAAAAAAAATTTTTTTAGAAGTTACGTTTGATACAATTGTGTTTGAAATGTGTTTAAAGTGTGTTTTGAAATGTGTTTAAAGTGTCGTCGGTGGTACTTTGCATAAGAAATATGTTCCAACTTTTAGTTTCGATGTCCCGTCTAAAAGCATCGAGGCTATTAATGTTTATATCTTGAATAATTATTGGCTGATGTTTAATTGTTTTTATGAGTACAATGTACCGCATACATAAAAATATTGCAAGATGGTCACTTCGGTACATCTAATTACACCGCACTTTACTTTATCTACGTGAAAATTGGTAATAAATGAATCTGATACTGGTGGTTGAGTGTAAGGTGATTCTAGTTGTATTGGCGATCGTGTTGATACATTCATTCATACAAATAATGCTCTCCATTTGTCCGCTGGAAGTGGCTCCCCGAAAACATATTTATATTGAAATGTCGCCCTCACATAACATTATAGTTATTTTCATTAATGAGTGACAAAACAAAAACACCCGTCGAAAAATTAAAAGAACGCCTGAGATGTTAATTTCCATTTGGAAGCGGTAAAGAACAGCAAAAAAAGGTTCGATTACTTCGCAAGCAGGATTCTTCCACATCTTCCGTGATAAGAAAATAATCACTCAGAAATTGGTGGTCAGTGCCTTCTCTAATCAAAATAGGTGATCCTTATCCGCGATCAAAAGTGCAATTTAAGACACGTGTGTTATACAATGGTAAACGTCAAACATCAGAATTATTAGTGTACCAAGTCTCGAAAAGCATACCGACGTCAAAAAGTATATCAAACTGGTTAAACAGGCAATTCGAGGTCAGTCTTCTATTTACGGTTGACTGCACTTAAATTTTAAAAAATTAGATGTGAACCACTTTTTTTGTTCAAGGCGACATGCAAGCTCTATTTTGAAAGTATTGGATCGTTCTCCACTGAAGAAAAAACATCCTAAAACAGAAAGAAAATGACGCATTATCTACTCAATGTGCCACAGGTCAGCTTAGCTCTACACGACAATTTCTCGGTCACCATTTTGCCTGCGTACTAGAACACTACCATTCCAATGCCACACGCAACGAGATTTATCCCTCAGTGCACCTTTTGCGACTCAAAAGAACGTCCTTTTCTGCTTCATGTTTTTCATGACGAACGCATAAGCTTCGCTTCCAATAGCTTCTTTTTTGTTTTGTAGCCACTGGTCTTTTGTAGATCTGCCTGGCGAAACGGATGGCGAAACGAAGCACTTTATCGAGTTTCGAGGGAATCTGAGTACACCTATGGCTTCGTGCTCTGCTAGGGTGGAAGCTGCAGTCTGGATGCAACCTGGTTAAAGGGACCATGAAATGACCTTTTTACTTTTGCCAAATAACTTTTACATTAAACCTTCAATGTTCACTGAATGCCGAACAGTGTTGGGAAGTACTTCAAGTACATTGTACTTAAAGTAACTACTTCAAGTAGGTTTAGGAAACTTGTACTTTACTTGAAGTACATTCTCTGAGTATGTACTTGTACTTTACTTGAAGTATTTTTTTCGGGTACTTTCCGAGCAAAGTACAATTCCCGACTTCAAAGTACATTTCCCGAAATTTTATTTTATTAAATTTGTATCACAAATGATTCTTTGTCAACTCCGAGGAATTACTGGGAGGGATATTGTATAGTACTTTCATCAGAAACGCGTGAGCAGACGAGGCATAGCTGCTTGTTCTGGGGCGGCTTTCCAGTGGCTTTTCGAACTCTCGCTACTTCTCGGTCGGTCAAGCGTAAAGCCAGAGGCTTCAAATATTATGAGAGCAAAATAACTAGTAACCTAGCTTACCTGAAACGGTGGTGCGGAACAATTAAACTTTTCTAGTCGAAGAAAAAGACAACAGAGGAGAACGTCACAATGTTTTGAGACATTCTCTTTTGTCTTTTCCTTCGACTTAAAAACTTAATTAATTTTTCACACCTCAATCTCAGGTGTCACATTATGATTAATTATCACCAGCTCGCTTTCCCACTCACTGTTTTTTTCATTAAAGAGAGGACACTCCTCTATGAGAGGATCGCTTGCGGAAGCTACGGCGCTGACGTCATACTCCTAGTACATTTAACCCCTTCGGTGCAACATAAATCCAGTGCGGGCGCCAAATTCAGAAGAGGGACTTCTGAATTTGGCTCCATTCCTTAAGATAACTACTCTGTGGCCACTTCACTTTATCAAATATTCCGCCGCTGTTTTTTGAAAATAAGTCATGCACACCTGATTACCCTTGGCAATGCATACCAGTTATAAATCACTGTATAGGGGAATTAAAGGACATCATGAAACATTGTGTTAAAATACTTGTACTTGACTTTTAAAGTACATTGTAATTATAGTACTTTACTTCAAGTACATTGCAAACAGTGTACTCACTACTTTACTTAAAGTACATCACGTATCACTTACTTTGTACTTTACTTGAAGTACCTTTTAAATGTACTCTCTACCCAACACTGATGCCGAACAGGCATCCGTTTTCGTTTCGGTTTATTAACTTCTGCACAAAAAATAATGAAATATCGACTCTTTCTTTCTCTCCAGCTCACCGCAAAACAAGCTGCGGCGTAATTTTGACGGTCGTGACGTCCGCCGGCATCGGAACCGGAAGTTCTGTCGGCAGTAGGAGAATGAGAGCGTTAGCGGCGGCGAGTTCGCGGTGTGCCGGTAGGTTTTACTGCGCTGATGGCGCTGACTCTCTCCTGCTCCGGGGGCGACGGTAGCCGAAGCGTCGGAATCGTATCGGGTTTCAAGCGGTGGGCTTTTGGAACCTGCCCGCATTCGCAGAGAACACTGTGAATTTGGCTGTAATCACGCTCGGTGTCAAAATGTTCCGAGCATACACGAATGACCCTAGACCCGGGGCCCCTCAAACCGATCGAGCCTGCACCAAGTGCTTCGACGTGGTTCATCAGAGTGGCAAGCGATGAAACTGCAACTGTTTCTTTTTAACCACCGGACTGCAGAAACTGTAATTAGGGCACTTCGGTACACTGCAGCCTTTCGGCATAGCGACCGAGCAATCGATCACAAACAATGCAAACACTACTCAAACAGCCAGAAACGAAAGTCTGTTCTGCGAAGGAAGCGCGATCAGGAGCAAACCCGTTCAGCAGACGACGCTCGGTCGAGGTTGACTGCGCAGGCGCAGTCGGGTCTTTCTCTTGCTTCGTTTACCACACGATAGATGGCGCTTGGCTCTCAGCATGATCAAATTCGGCAATTTTCGTCACATCTCTAATTATGCTACAAAATGTGGATCTGAATATTGTTTAACAAAACTTTTAGGAAACATTCGCCGGCTATTTATTGTTTATGATCGCGGTGCTGGTGAGATAGGCTCTTACCCAATAGGCGACGTGGATTTGGCTGACGTGCTGCGGTTCCGCGGATGCATCGCAGTGAAAAGGCAGAGAGCTTTCGAAGGAAAGAAGGTGTAAAAGAGTCCGGTTTTCTTTTAAAAGTTCTATAGCGAAGAATTTTTTTTAGCTCTCTATTTTTCGTGTTTTGAGGTTTCTTTTCACACCTTTTACGACGTGCGGTTGGATGAAGTTCGATTCTCAAAATCGTTTCATGGTCCCTTTAAGTTTTCCAAACAAGTTCTCATTGTAACTTTTAGTAATGCAATGCACTTCTAGGTGTAGCTTCCTTAATTCACACTCTAGTTTGTTGATTTCAGTTCTAGTTGTACAATTTCGTAAGCCGGGTTCACCCTTTCCGCAGAGTCAATTCGTTTCCCTAACTTTTGAATCTCTTGATCATGCCGAATTGGGTTTTTGAGAATGGTATCCTATTTGTCGGAAAAATCTTACACTTTTTTAATGTTGTTTACGTTTTTTTTCGTTTTTGTTTTTTTGTAACGGTGTTAGGTTGTCAAGCTTGAGGTTCATATCCGCAACCAGGATTGCAATGCTAGGTTCAGATTTTGATTTGGCCATGTGACTACCCTTTACGTTTCCAGATATGGAACGTAGGCACCGCCAGTCTTCTGTAACCTGGGGCAGGCAGGGGATTCCAAAACAATGGCATTTAAGTGAAAAAGGCGCAGGTCTCGTTTTCTATGTTGTATTTGGTCAAGACGCTGCGGGTAAGGCCTAAGCCGGGAGTCACACGCTTGACGGTGTCGTTTGTGTAGCGGCCAAGACCAATTAGCTCTCCTCCTTCAGGTACGCTCTCAAGTATGCATTATTGAAGCTACTTGTTTCGCCTTTCTAGCCGAGCGATCTGTTTGGGAAAGAATATGTATCCTTAACTGATATTAGGCCTCGAATGTCTGCACTTCTAAAGTCGCGCGCCATAGTAACAATAATATTAATTTCTTGCCTCTTTTTCTTTGTTGATCTTTATTACTTTTACTGTTAGCCTCTTGTCTTAAGCAGCGCTATTTGTTCGTTCGCATAAACGTTCTTAGGAGCTATTGACCTCTGCCTAAAACAAGAGCCGGAAGTTAACTGCAAGAGCAGCTGCGTCCGGGAGAGAGCTCTTTGTATAAAAACATACATGACTAAAAAGCTTTCTGAAAGTACGAAGGTCAACATCCCATTAAATTTGGATTTTTTCGCAACGGTGATATTTGTAGCTGTGAAATCGCGCTAAAATATTCAAAATAATGCCGCATGATCGAGTAAAAACAATTGTTAATAATTAATGTGCACACTAACTGTAATGTCTGTGATGTACACTTCAAGAAATATTATGTACACCTTTATAAATCACACATTTACTATGTTACTAAATAAAGTAATGTTACAACGATCCGAAGCACATTTATAAAGAAATGTTTTTTTTAAATACAACGGGATTTTATGGGGGTTTATTGTTGCTGGGTTTTAGACATTTTAACCCCGACGTGTCGACAGTATGAGTGTATTTCAAGCCACTCCCACTATTATTTCGTCCCACCTGTGTCCTAACTTCCAGGAAGTAAATATAAATGCCGCTTGCGCAGCTTCCAGAAGATTGAGGGAATAGCTACGTTTGCGTCGTTCTTCCGAAATCATGAAAATTATTTTTATTTTTATTTTCGTGCTGGTCTAGGAAAGTGTCCTGTGTAGTTCTGAAGGAGGCTTCAATATTACTGTGCTGCATACGAACGACATCCACTCGCGTTTTTTGAAGCCAACAAAAAAGGTGGAAAATGCACTGACAAGGACAAGTACGGAGACGGTTGTTATGGTGGAGTCGCCAGACTGATTACCAAGGTGAGGGGTTTTTCTCTTTTACGAGATTCATCGCTACACTCAATTCAATTCAATTCAATGTTTATTTTACTACTTTACAATGGTGGGAGCAGGAAAAAAAAGCCGCATGGACAGCTTGATGGGTTTTTAATTCCAACCGACATGTTGTTGAAATTGTTTATAAGGTTAAAAAGTTTACAAAAAACTACCCATCAGGTAATTTCAGGATCAGGTTATTAAATATAGCTCGAGCGATCCCGTATTCGCATTGATGTGAACCGACTATAGGCTAGATAAAAAATCGAGTTCAGCATGCATCTAAAGAAAAACTAAATCTTGTATGCAATAAATTCAATTTGAGATGGAGGCGTACAATGAAATAGAAACTAATTTTCTTCTACAGTAGATTATACCAGCAAATACTTTAAACCGAACATCACAAGCATAGGGAAAGACCAAAGCTGTCTAACTATTTATAACGCTCTTTGCCTCTTTGACGGCGATACATGTTGATGAGACAAATACCGGACATACTAAGGTTCTTCGAAATGGCATAACATTATCTTCCAAGAAGATTACGTAACTTCCCGTGTCGATATAGACCGTTCCACTAGGAAAGCGGAGAGAGAAAATATCCTCCCCCTCTCACCCCGCTCGTCGTCTGCTCCGCCGAGTGGGCTGTATCTAACATCCGGCTGGCGTTCAAACTCGGTTAGAATCTCATCATTTTGGGAATTTCAAGCGCAGATGAGCGGATTTTGATACGCAAGTTATCGTGAAATGCTATGCTTAATAAAAAGACAAACTGAGTCTTATTACCGTTAACCTGCGTACGAATAAAAGAAAAAAGGAAAAACTGTGTCAGAGCGGCAAGTCGCTCCGGCGAAAAGTAAATCCGGTTGCTGTTGCTATTTTACTATACGAAATTCGTACTGGTGTAGCCCTTTAGCGGCAATGAGCAAAAGTCTGGAATAATAAATAAAAACGTGCTCTCCTGGCGCCATAGACGCTGTGGTTGAGGTACCGGCTGACTCCACTGCTATTGAATTAACAGAACAAAGATACTCTAGTTCATCATTTACCGAAATACAGAAGAGCGCCAAAGGCTGATTTTTGGAGTAGCCACCATAAATATTATAAGAACACGAACCACCTCATAACGGCAGCAATGAGCGAGAGTTCGATGTTCGGTACAGCCTGCCGTGCAGCCCAAATATGGAGAACGGCAACCTCCCGGTTTGTCGTCTGCTAGCAGAGTCGGGCGCGCGCCTCTTCTCGTTTTACCCGCCGAACCAGCTGAACTTCCCGATGTGTGGAGAGGGGCTGAGGTCTAACAAAATGGTGCCGCCCTGAGAGCGCTAAATGGAATGGTCTATATGATCGTTCATCAATCTACGTTAATCCGGGCATTTAGGTACAGCTCTCGCCCACTCAGGTGGTAGGTATTCACGTGCAGGTAGCTAACGCCTGCCAAAGCAAATGAAACACAGAACTGTATTGTAGTAATAACTACTTTCACAGTTTACTTGATTTTTTCAACAGAAACTTCTCTTTTTGTTTCGGGTTTGCAATTTTCGGAATTCAATCGAAATATCTATGCTAAGTCCGTGACATGTGAAGCGGCTCATGAAATGTTTTAATGCTTTTTCTGCATTTCGACCTCTTATATGCGCGAATATATTTGACAGTAATATGAACCCTATTAAAAGAAAAAAATCACACCTGATTATTTGGGACCTTCTCCCTTTCAGCCATTCAAAATCATTCAGCACATCAGACCCCTCAGCCTTTCAACTCTTCAGACCTTTCAGACCCTTCACACCCGTTAGTTCTTTCAGCAAACTAAGTAATGAACAAGATTGTTTTTTAAAATACACACTGAATGTAGAAACATTCAGTGAGGGCTCGGGCATCGATTAAATATGTCACCACCCAATTGTTCCGGACCCTTTAGTCCAATAATCAATCGATGAATCGGCCGCGTTAATTTCAGCGATAATGGCGCCAAAGGGCAAGATCACGTTTTGCTTGAATTTTGTTGTTTTGTGTGATAAACGCCGCAATAAGAATTTTTAGCTGAGAATAAACATGTGCCATTGAGTACAGTCGAAAGATACTCACAGATTATTATTCTACTAAGGAAGGCATAGCGGAAGGAGTTTTCTAGTATTCTCCAACATGAGCGAGTTCTTGCTTCTTCGCAACCACCCTTGCTGCACTTAGGCAAGCGTTTGAGATACGTTGAACTAGGAAAGCATAACTTCTTTTCAAAACCGACACTACATCAGAACCGGGGAAGCCTAGCGATCGCAACTGTAGTTCGCCGTTTATGTCGACTGCGCAACGATAGAGAGACACCCATGCTTTTATGTTGGCCAGTCGACCACCGTGGCCCGTCGTAATTGAGTGGCACGACGCGCGGCTGGCCTATTGGGAAAGTTTGCTGCTTTTAGAAGATAGACAATGTCGGCACTACCGACCTTAATGAAGGGATATGAAGAGTGTGATTTCGATTGTCGCATTTAACCCTCCGGGTGGCGGTCGACGTCAAATGCGCGACAAAAAACCCTAAGCCCCGACAGATATTCCACTGACTGCGTTCGCAGGCATAATAATGAAAGTGATGCTGCAGGGCTTCGTCCCTTTTGGAAACTCCCTGTCTGCCAGGAACCTTCTGTTCTGAAAGAGCGCCCTTTCCGCTGGACGCCGTGCTACTGTGTGTGCGAGACGCCAAGAAATCTGATGGACTTTTCGTAAATCGCACACGGCTTTTGTGCTGGAACTAGCCCTGCCTTAACTATTAATATTGGTGCTGGTATTTTTGAGTTTCCTGTTACGAACAGGAGGGTGTTTGTGTCTAAAAAATAAAAGCGCAGTGTATAAAAAAAACATAGAAGGACATATTTCTTCATCTTTGGTTGACATGGTTTCAAGTTCAACCAATAACCAGTTATAAATTAATTGTGTTTCAAGCATTAATTAGTTAATCTGTTGGTGAATCGATCAATAGCACAGCTCTCATTCTAGATACGTCCCTGCTCTAGATAGGTTCGGATTACGCAGCAAAAAAAGATGGAGACTGCTGGAGTGGGGAGGCAATGTGCCCGCCCGCTTTCGTCTGTTGGGCCCGTGTTTTGTGAGTTTGGGACGGATTCAGGGAAACAAGTGTTGTCGCAACTGTAGCACGTTAAGCATTTGGCCCTGCGCCACAAAGCACAACGGCATCGTATATCTTTCTGTGAGATGTGCTTGCTTCCAAAGTCAAACATAATCAAAAATTTATGACATCACGCAAATTACATAATGTAAGCATTCTAAAAAAGGGTATCACCTTGCATTTTTTTGTCCCAGTAGGCTAATACACCCCAAAACTTCAGTTTGACGTACAGAGCCCGGCAGACGAACAGACGGCCCATATGTTACGTGGAGGGGCTTGAGAACGCGTGCGATATAACTTGTTGCAACAGCTTAGCGCATGTATCAAAGACCAGAGAAAGAAAACACCGAGGTTTTGCAGTAGGGGACAAGACAACCCCCGATTATTTTGTTTTAGGGGCGAAGCTCCTTAGGGTCTAGCCTTGTCCGTCCGTCCGTCCGTCCGGCGTTCCAGAGCTCACACGCAAATGCAAAAACCAAAATAATTGATGTGAAAACAATGCGCTGATTTTAATTATAGAGTAGCTCGTTAAGAAGTTGTAGAAAGCGTGCTGTTATTACAAGGATAGAAAATGGCGCGAATCGGGGTAAAAAGGCAACTGCTAGGAAGAATTGCCCGAGGCACTGAACACAGTCTCAGTGTAGCTACAACACGTCATGAAGAGCTCTCGGTGAAATGCGAGATCGCTGTTCCGATATAATAAACTTGAGCGACGAGAATGCTCCGCTCCACGCCGACCTGCAGTGTGCTACAGATCAAACGGTTACTTCCGCTAAAGTGTACAGTTCCGAATGGCGTTCTTTGTATTTCTCCAAATTTTAATACATCTGTGCTTCTTCGTAGGCGTAACTCCTTATCCAACATGAAAGAAAGAAAACTCAAACCAAAAGTTTAGAAACAAACAGTTCCCAACTCTTCGGGTCGACTTGACTCTTCTTCACGGGTGACTAAAATGGAAGGAACAGTGAGCTTCGACCTCTCCTTCCTCTTCTACCGAGTTGATGTTTTGTGAACGCAAGCGCAGGCCATGGACGTAAACAAATGGTAGGGCACTCGAGGGACCCGTTAAGGTTCCCCGGTGTGTTCTGGATATGCCACGACTCCAAGAACAGACGTTTTCGAATATGTGGCTCCGTGTCTATCACGCGCGCGTTCCCGAAGTTGATCCGAGTGATCAAATACCCTCGTAAAGTTCCGGCGACGGCGCTACGCCTCGCGATCGAAATTGGGGGCACATCGTTCTTGTGCTGGCGCATGCGTTCGGGAAAGGATTTAGTTTCACCGATGTAGGCGGCGGGGCACTCTGCGCACGGTATCTTATAGACCACGCCTTGTGCTTTCTCTTTGGGGAGGCGATCTTTCGGCTCAAGGGCATGAGCCGTCCTAATGTTGAAACTGGCTTGTGCGCCACTTCGATTCCCTCTGTTCGAGCACGCGCGCCAGTGTCTCGATCGTCCCTTTTACATAGGGGACGCTGATGCCGCGATGGGGTGGGCTGTGTGTCACCCGACGATCCATGGTTGTTGCTCGTGCAGCATTGTCGACGGCGACGCGTTGAACAACGAACTTCTTGAACTAGCCGTTTTTCTGGAGGTCAGCAAGTATGGTCTGTTTCTCCTGTCTTCTGTCTCTTTCCGACGCAGCAGATGGCCGCCGCCTTAGACAAGAGTAGTAGACCACCAGACGTCTTGTGACTCGTCGGGTGGTTCGAGTCAAATCATCGCGCCGTCCGGTGTGTTGGCTTCCGGTAGACCGTGAATCTCAGCTTGTCTCCTTTGCCTAGCACCAGAGCATCGAGGAACGGCAAGACCCCATCTCCTCTCGTAATCAACAGTGGAACTGATGGCCGGGTCTATGGAATCTGCGTGGCGAGGAAGTGCTGTTCACACCTGATTTCTTCACGATGCAAAAACAATCATCTACAGAGCGCATGAACTCTCTTTGGCCTGTTGGCGAAAGTAGCAGCGCTTTCTGTTCAACCACTTCCACTGCGAGGCTTGCACGTCGTAACAGAAATAGAGGCGCCCATTGCCGTTCCGGGGCTGACCTGTTTTGAAAAATCTCACCCTTGAAGCATGACAGCGGGTACTGCCAAGGCAGAACTCGAGAAGCTGCGTAGCAGCTCATTCACATTGAGGCTGGTTCTCCTTGAGCCCAGTCGTTTCGTCTTTCTCGAGGACCTCTCATGGCTGCGGCAACTGCTAAGGAACCGGCACGCTGGTAAAGTGACACCGTCGAAAGACACCAATCGTGTCATCATCGCTGAGTCTCTACTTGCGTGAGGCACGTTCCACGAAGTGCGTCGGTGTTCAGGGGCGCATGGGTCGGCGTATTTCCAACAAGGGGAGCTATAGTCCGGAGTAGGTAATTTGACAGCGCTCGGAGCGGTGAGGTCGTAAAGTCTACGATAGGGTCTCAAGGGGACGTTAGGTTTGTGAATCTTGGGTAGTCCGTAGAAGCTTGGGCGCAGAGCCATTCCTGCAGATGAGATGCAAGTAAAGCGATTTCGATTTC